>JABCMJ010005621.1:0-15634 GCA_014822125.1 Arbutus unedo
CTATTCAAGGATCAGTGTCCTAAAACACTTGAAGAGGAAGATAAGATGAGAGCAATTCCTTATGCTTCTGCGGTAGGAAGCCTCATGTATGCTATGCTGTGTACTAGACCTGATATCTGCTTTGCTGTAGGCATGGTTAGCAGATTTCAGTCTAATCCTGGACAAGAACATTGGACTGTGGTAAAACATATTTTAAAGTACCTGAAAAGGACTAGAAATTATATGTTGGTTTACTAGTCAAATAGTCTAATGCCTTATTGGTGTATAGGCTCAGACTTTATGTCAAATAAGGATTCCAAAAAGTCTACCTCAGGATATGTGTTTACGCTCGGAGGTGGAGCTGTAAGTTGGAGGAGTATCAAGCAATCACGTATTGCTGATTCCACCATCGAGGCTGAATATGTGGCTCAAAAACTTCTTAATGGATCTAGATGTGGTCCCTTCAGTGCAATCAGCTATTACACTTTAGTGTGATAATAGTTGTGCAGTTGCTAACTCAAAGGAACCAAGGACTCATAAGAAGGGAAATCACATTTAGCGTAAGTATCATCTTATACGAGAATTCGTTCAGAAAGGGCAAAAACTTTTGATAGTCATGTGGAGGGAATGGGAGTGAGATGTATGTCATCATGGCTTTGAGTCTAAGTGGGAGATTGTTAGGATTTTATACTAAAAGCCATGACTTTATGTAATGGATTAATATTTATTTGAATTATTTAAACAATTATTTCCTTTCTTTATGAGAATCTTTATGGGCAAATGTTTGTATTATGTCTTATCATATTGTGCATGAGTGTCTCTTATTCCACATAGTAGATAATCTTGTGTGTAGAGTTTGACTTACACACAGAGGATCAGATATCGAGGACTGTAACACAGTGTTTCAGTAGGTCTGTCTTAACTACGAAAATTTATATAGTTTTAACTCACTGTGTTAGTACACTTTGTGTGTATTGGACAAGACCAATTTGAGGTAATTGTATTTATACTAACAATATAATACATATTTTGACACATGATGAGAAAGTCTATGTAACCTATGGACTTGGATGACATCTTCTGCTTGGGGTCCTGAGACCCTGGGTGTGAATGCTGAGATATTCATTTCCGCTTGGGGTCTTGATGACACCTGGGTGCGAATAGCAAAAAATGATTTTAAATGAATGAGCAACCTTTTTAGGACTCCATCGACACTTTTAAATAATGAAATGTGTTAGGATGTCTTTAACCATAATATGGATTTTAGCCGAACTATGTCTCTAACCACCAGGTTGTGTCTTGGAGCTGAATCGGTCACGTCCTATGTATCCAAGTTATGTGGTAAGCCAATTATGTTCTTTAGTTGTGTCATATCTTTTGAAAATCAAACCATAGTCGTATGGGAGGTGATAGAAATTTGGATTCAAGGCACAAAGACATAACGTTGGGAGCATGATGTTTCGGAACATGAGATACGAGAGCTGATGTGTGGGTACACTAGTGCCGGATACGAGATTCTGCTTAGGGGTCGAGACTATATTGTACGGAAAAATCATGACATTTTGTTTTTGGAGCATGGACTTGACGATGGACAACACTTTGTCGACCCAAGCTTGAGAAATGGAAATGAACACTTGAGGTATTATGAACGGACACATGTGTCAAACTTAGATACAAGTCTTAGGAGCTTCGAATCATTGCTATTTGACACGAACCTTATCGAAGAAAGTTGAGGTATTTCGAATTCTTTGTTGACATGGACAAAGTCAGGAAAAATGACTTGACTTAAAGGAAATCTTGTCTACATATCAATTACTTCCATGCTTATTGATTTAATGCTTCCGCTTATTATAATTCTTGTTATAGGCAGATCTCATGCATCTCTAGATTATGATTATTACCCACGATACATCCATGATCATGCATCATATCATAAATTGGGTTTAGAATATATTTTATTTATTGGGTGTTTGTTGCTCACAGTGCCACTTCCCAACCCCTAGCCTTTTATGCCAGGTGATGTTGATGACATAGTCGAGCCTTCGTATTCGGACACCGCTAACTTCCCATTCGAGGAGGAGGCCATAGCACCGTGGTTCACTTAGTTTTCATTTCGGGCTATTATTTTCCAAGTGTATTGTAATCTCCCTTAAATTTTGGAAAAATATAATCAAACCATAGTTTGACTCAAAATGGAGATTTGGTTGACTTTTGATTAATTTATTTAAATTGACATTTTCGAGAAATTGGGGCGTTACATGCTCAGATCTAGTTCAACAAGTTTTCTCCAAGCACTGTCAATACTTTTAGGGAGCTCAATCAGAGTTTTGTCAGCTATTTCATTGCGAGCCAGCAGTACAGGAGACCAACCACTTACCTCCTCAATGTAAAGTAGACCAAAGGCTAAAGCCTTAGGGACTTTACTTCCAGATTCAATAGGGAGTCAATGCAGGTGGATATTGCAGATGATTAGGTTGATGTAGCAGCCTACATGTCAGAACTTAGACCTGGGCAATTTTTATTCTCCTTGTCTACAAACCCTCCATCTAACATGGTCAGAAACAAATGAATGCAGAAGATTCATTGGCAGCTCATAGGGAGAGGGAGAGAGATCCCACCCTACCAGCTAGCAAGGAGGAGCCCAACAAGCAAGAGACAGAAAGCGATGAGAGGCTTATCAATACTGGGCTGAAGAGTCTTTTAGAGGGAAAAGGATTGATTAAAGAGAATCCCCAAGGAGGGGAAAGCCATAGAGGAGGTTCCAAGGGTACACTCCTCTAGTGGCTTCTGTTGATCAACTATTACAAGAAATCAATGATTATCTTGAACTCAGGTGGTCAGGTAAGATGAAGACCCCCTCAGATAGACGCTCCCAGAATAAATATTATAGATTTTATCGTGACCATGGGCATGATACAAATGACTGTATATAGCTCAAATAGCAGATTGAATGACTGATTAGAAGGGGACGATTACAACGATTTGTGTGGAGCAAAGATAACCAGCCCAAGCGATAGGTTGGCAAGGGAGAACCTAGAGGAGATTGAAAGTCAGAACCAAATTCCCCCACCTTCTCCACCTCAGCCTCGTCCAATAGGAGAAATTCGAATGATATCTGGGGGGGCTAGAGTTGGAGGTGACATGCAATCTTCTCGAAAGTCTTATGCAAGAGTGGTGCTAAACACAAACAGACCATGGAAGCAAACCCATAAGGAAACTCTGGTTATTCAGTTCACAAAGGAGGATGCAAAGGAGACTCTATAGCCTCATGATGATCCTTTGGCAGTCACAGTATTGCTCGCAAATTGGACAATGAGGAGGGTGCTTATGGATACAGGTAGCGCAACTGATCTCCTTGTCTTACTTGCTTTCGAAGGTATCCACCTTGGGAAGGATAAGATAAAGCCAGTGAAATCTCCCCTTATAGGATTCTCAAGCAAAATTGCCCATCCTTTGGGGGTGGTAACAATGCCTAACATGATCAAAGATGGGGACAATAACGCGACGGCTTTGGTGGATTTCTTAGTGGTGGATTTCCCTTTAGTCTACAATCTAATATTGGGTAGATAGACACTCAATAGGTTCAGGGCTATAGTGTCAACCTATTATCTTAAAATCAAATTTCCAATAGTTAATGGGATTGGAAAGGTTAAAGGTGATCAAAGGAGAGCGCGAGAATGCTACCTAACCTCCATGAACTGCGGGTCATGAGCTGGTCAGCTTTATGGATGCTTTTTCAGATATAATCAAATTCAAATGCTTGGGGACAATGAGGAGAAGATGTCATTTGTTACTAATCAAGGACTTTATGTTATAAGGTCATCCCCTTTGGTCTCAAGAACACAAAGACTACCTATCAAAGGTTAGTTAATCACACATTCCACGACAGATTGGAAAAAACATGGAGGTATACATCGAGGACATGCTGGTGAAGAGTTTGACCAGAGCCATCCATGTTGCAAACTTGGAAGAAAACTTCGAGATACTCAGAAAGTATCAAATGAAGTTTAATCCCACTAAATGTGCATTTGGAGTCTCCTCAGGAAAATTTCTAGGTCCGCAGAGAGGGATAGAGGCCAACCCTGAGAAGATAAGGGCCATCATTCCTATGAAGTCTCCAAGAGGAATAAAGGAAGTTTAGAAGCTGACCGGACGCATTGTAGCTTTGAATCATTTCAGTCAACCGACAAGCGCCACACATTCTTCCAAGTTATGAGAAGGCTTTTCAATAGACTTAGTGTGAGCAAGCATCTCTCCAATTAAAAGTTTATTTATCTTCTCCTCTTCTTCTCAACTGTACAGTGGAAGGTGAAGATTTGTATTTGTATCTAGCAGTATATCCTCATGCAGTTAGCTTAGTATTGATTTGGACTGAGAAGATGGTTCAATATCTAGTGTATTATGCCAGCAGAGCTCTCAGGGAAGCAGAAGTAAGAATATCCAATAATTGAGAAGATGGCCTTTGCTCTAGTCATATCAACAAGATGGCTCTGGCCTTATTTTCAAGCTCATCTGATCAAAGTTATGATAGATAAGCCCCTCAAGAAAAAACACATTTGGATGTTTAATTCAATGGTCTGTCAAGTTATGCGAATTTGACTTGGAATTTTGCCCAAGGTTAGCCATTAATGCTCAGGCCTTGGCAGACTTTGTGGCAGAGTTCACCAACAACAGGCTATCTAGGTAGAGTAGCAAGAGGTGCAAGAAGAACAGTCTTCGAGATGGGCGTTACATGTGGATGGCTCAATTAACAACAAAAGCTTGTGGGGCTGGCATTGTCTTGGTCTGGCCTGATAAGATTAAGCTCTAATATGCGCTCCGGTTTGGGTTCAAAACAACCAATAATGAGGCAGAGTATGAAGCTCTCATCACAGGACTCAGACTGGCAAAGTCGCTAAAGGTTTAAGACTTAGTTGTGAGGAGTGACTCTTAACTAGTGGTAAAACAAGTCTTAGGAGACTATGAAGCCAAGGAGGATAGCATAAAGCAATATCTGGGTCAGATTAGGGTACTACAGAAGAAATTTGACAAATTTGAAATCATAAGGGTTCCCATAGAAGAGAATCAGGATGCAGATTAGTTAGCTCAACTGTAAAGACCTGGAAAATTTTGAACTTTTAATTTAACATTCGGGAAATAAATATTATTAATGTGGAGAATGTGAAATTAGAGTAATAACATGATTTGGGGTCAGTATAACATAATGTGATAACCTTGGGGGGTTGTGGTAGCATGTTATGAAACCTAGGGGTGTGAGTGTAATTTTGACTTATTAGATTATAAAACATCAGGATTGATGTTTGTCTAAAACACAAACACATTGCTCTCTCTCCGTCATACATTAGCTATATCCCTTAAAACCCCATCCTAACATTTTGCTCCAAAGTTCAATTCCTTCGAGATCCTACTCATTTACCTAACCCTTGATTGATATCCGGTGATGGTTTGCAACCATTTGCTTGGAGGATGTGTTTTTTACATTCTACAACATTTGGAAGCTAGGGCTTGAAGTTGGAAGCTTGATATTTGCATCTAAACCTTGAGGTAGGGATTTCTTACTCCTATTACATGTATAGAACTTGATTTGGTTGTTATTTGATGCTTTGAACTTGTTTTGAAAATCCTTAGTTCAAATATTGAAATCTGTTGAAAATGCCCTTATTCGTGCACGATACACCAGTGCCATGGTTTTTAATGCACTGGTGTCAATTGCTTTCTGTATCTTGATTTTTAATATTTACACCAGTGTGAAGGTTTTGTTACACCGTTGCCTCTCCTTCTCAGTATCACAAATTCTAAACTTTGTATACGTATACCAGTGCCTCTGGCTTGTAGCATCTAACTTTGTATACTTACACAGGTGCCTTGATTCTTGATACACCATTGCCTCTACCTTGCAGTACTTCAAAACTCTATTGGTACAAACTAAGTACAGGTGCCTTATTTTTGGACGCACAGGTACCTTGAACCTTGAAACCTCCCATTAGTTTTTCCTTGCTTTGGCACTTGTTTTGGAGCATTCTTCTACTTGGATTGTAACCGTATGAGCTCTAGAACTTGCGTTTTTCTTGGACTCTAACTGTTAACTTTCATTGATAGTTTTAGATCATGTTAAGCATTGTAGCATATTACAAATTGAGAACAAAAGTATTTTAAACCTTCTTCTTTGAAAGGACTCGAATTGGCGTTCCTTGTTCATTGAACTAGTGCCCATGGTTAGTGGCTATTCGTGTTGTTAGGTGCTTGCACCGGTATCTCCCTTGCATTGCATTGGTGTCTTAGACCTTAAACTTTTCTTTTCTTTTGCCTTGTTTAGGCACTTGTACCTATATTTTTGGTAAGGCTTGGACTTCTTGGTAATTAGTCTCTAAGCTTGTTCCTTGGTGTTTAGTTGAGTCATTTGGAACTTGATACTACTTTGGAAAGGTAGGATGATTGCTTTGAAATGTTGGTGTCTTAGTCGGTGTTTCCCATTGTATTGAACTTATGTCTCTTGGTTTTAGTTTTTAGAATCTTACCTTTCTTCGATGAATGAACCGGTGTACTTTCAACCTTCGATTGGTATCCTTGTGATTAGTTTGTCTCATCTCCTTGGATTATATGGGTTGCCGTTCTATGACATCTCTTAGATAAATTAAGATATTGCGGCACATTGTTAACTGAGAACAAATAATACAAACTTCGTAATTCACCTTAGTGCTTGATTATGCATATTAAAAGCTATGTAACCTATGACATAAGATGATGTTCAGATGCAGTAAATTGTTAAACGTTCTCGGGTTTTAAATATTGGTTTACGATGATGATGTTAGGATTCTTTGAACCATTGTGACACGAATGAATAGGAATTGATCGGGACATTGCAGTATATCTTGAAACAAGAATAGTTAACGTGGAATATGGAATCTATGTTGATGTTGAGCATGCTAGATGGTACTTGTGAAATATATCATTTACTATGGTAATTTATCTTGCTTGATAATAGCCATGAATTGTATGACTCCCGTTACTCATCGAATAATACGAGAAAATGGAAATAAAACATGTGATGCACATGTACACCATACTAGACTCCTTTGGCAATGCTAGACAGGGCCTGAACTGGAATCCTTTAGGAATGCCAAGAATGACATTGAACTAGACTCCTTTGGGAATGTTAGGCAAGGCCAGAACTGGAATCCTTCGGGAATGTCAGGAATGATATTGAACTAGACTCTTTCAAAAATGCTAGGCAAGACCAGAACTGGAATCCTTCGGGAATGCCAAGAACGATATTGAACTAAACTCCTTTGGGAATGCTAGGCAGAGCCGCAACTAAAATCTGTCGGGAATGCCATGAATGATTTTGAATTAAACTCCCTTTGGGGATGTCCTAGGTTGATATAATTGGTTCCATTCGAGGTAATACCAAGAATAACACATTAACACATGACGAGGATATATAAATTGATGACACACATGATTCATGAAATTGTAACTGGTGAATTGAGGAACCATGATATATTGAGGCATTGTTATGCACTTTTCTGAACTTAATACTATTGTCGCTTGCTTTCTATATCTCTTGTATAGATATTGATGTTCGCATGGCTTCGTATATCATGTCATTCCTATGTAATATGTGTAGGTTTTTCTACTGGACTGTCGAGCTCAATCCTTCTTTCTTTACAGGTACAATCTTCGAGTGATCGTGGCATGGGGTGTTTGGCATGTATGGATTGACATGCATACTTTTGAAAGCTACATTGGAGGAGTTACTTAACATCTTTTATATTTTGTTTTTTAAAGGATGTATTATAACTCGTACTTTATTTATGTTGATTCAAATGATGTAAACTACTTAACTTCGTTTTTGGTTTTGGAGGTGATGATCATTGGTCGAAGTGACCTCTTTTGTAATCCATTTCAAACTTTTTTCACTCTAGCTCTCATCAATGGACTTTTTGGGAGTTTTGGTGAGATTGTGACCCTTTATAAATGGTAAATGTATAATTTTATTATGTTTAAAATTGAGGGCGTGACATCGACTGACCATAGCCAAGGAGGAGGCATTGGGTAGAGTTGTTCCCATACAACTATTGGAGAAGCCCAGCACTCAACAAGCCTTGGCAGAGGTAAATGTAGCAAATTATAAAGGATCATGGGCAAATCCTATAATGAATTATTTGGAAAGTGAGGAGTTACCTATTGACAAAGACCAAGCTAGTAAGCTGAAACTCAGATCAACCAAGTATTTGAGTTTGGGGGAGTGGTCTACTAAAAAGGTAATTGAGTACCACTCCTATGTTGTCTAACCAATGAGGAGGCCGAATATGCTTTAAGAGAAGTTCATAAAGGTTTCTGTGGAAATCATTCAGGAGGATGATCATTGGCTCACAAGTTGCTTAGGACAGACTATTATTGGCCTTCAATGCATTCAGGTGCTCTAAAGGTGGTGCAAACATGTGAAAAGTGTTAGAGGTTTGCCAATGTCTCTCATCAACCTCCAACTATGTTGACTCTGATGTCTTCTCCATGGCCATTTTCTCGGTGGGGATTGGGTCTAATTGGTCCATTACCCATTGGCAAAGGATAGAATAAATTTTTTATAGTAGCTATCGAATATTTTGCTTAATGGGTAGAAGTTATGCCCGTAGCTACCATAACAACTCAGAAGGCCACTAACTTTGTTTGGAAGAACATCATTAACAGATTTGGCCTAGATAGGGCTATTATCACATACTGAGGTAAATAATTCCACAGTGATCAATTTCAAGACTTCTTTGAATAGAGGGGAATTCAGGTCCATTATGCCTCCAAAGGTTATCCTAATGCAAACGGTCAAGTTGAAATAACCAACCGGACGATAAAGAAAAAATTTAAGAAGAAGTTGGAAGTAGCCATGGGAGATTGGACTAAAGAGCTGTCCAGTGTCTTATGGGCTTATCATACTACGATAAGGACGTCTACAGGAGAAACTCCTTATTCAATGGCTTATGGAGTTGAGGCAATAATTCTTGTGGAGATAGGACTTCTCAGCCATAGGACTGCTAACATTAGAGAAACAAACAATGATGAGAGTCTTCAAGGAAACTTGGATCTATTGGAAGAGAATAGGGAGAGAGTAGCAACGAAGGTCACCATCTATCAACGACAAATGTCTCGGTATTACAACACTCAGGTCAGAGAAAGAAGCTTTAGAAAGGGAGACCTTGTGCTCAGGAAGGTAGACCCGACAAGAAAGAAGACTGGAAACTTAGCGCCTAATTGGGAAGGTCTCTATCAGATAGTAGAGCACATTAAAGCAGGTTTCTATTGGCTAACCACGTTAGATGGAAAAGAACCTCCCCATCCATGGAATGTTGAACACATGAAGAAATATTTTCAATAATAGTATGGTCAACTCTTTACTTTACTTTATGTTATTCTACTCTAATTGTTTTGTTTGTTTAAAACTTCTTTATCAAATGCATCAAGTTAATTAAATAACAATGCATCAGCAAGAGTTTCTTTAGCATACTTATTCTAATCAAGAATGATATTGTATCTAAAAAATGTCCTCTGGGACCATACTAAACGAGCAGCCTCGTCTACTCAACATTATCCTCCGGGATCAATTTAATCTGGCAGCCTCGACTCCACATCATATGTCATCTGGGACCATACTGAGTGGGCACCCTCGTTTGCTCATCATTATCCTCTAGGATCAATCGAACCTAGCTGCCTCAATTGCTCAATATATGTCCTTCGGGACTAATCCAATCTAGCAACCTTGACTACACAACATATGTTCTCTAGGATCGATCTCAGCTGGCAGCCTTGACTGCTTAGTATATGTCCTCTGGGAGCAACATGATTCGACGTCATTTGCTTCTCAGCACATGCTTTTTGTGATCAATACAATCTAACAATCTCATTTGTTTAGAATATATCCTCCAATATCACATTGATGATATGTTGAACAAGTAATAAAGATAATAGACGTGTCAGGTCAAGAAGTTCACCAAACAAATCTACTCATCCAATAAGGAGAAACACGGATTAAAACCACCTCCGGGTGGGGATTGTTCAAAACATCATTACAATAAAGGTATAAAGAAAAAAGCCTAATACTGAGGAGTTATCCTCTAAACATCAAAAGGATCAACACAAATCAGATCCACCACTTAATCACCTTAAGTAGTGGTAGGCAGATCCAAGACAACCTTATTTGCTGCCTCAGACATTAGATCTTTAGCACTCTTCTCTACAATACCAGTGGCCAAATCTATGATGTACACCTCAGTCGTAGAAATAGGTACTTGGCTTCCTTCTATTCCACCAATTGTGTCGGTCTCTTTATTGATCGTCTCCTTGTCTCTAGCTTCACCCACGTCACTCTTTAAGTTTACGCTCTCATCCTCAGCGTTGAAATGAGATAGATCTAATTCAGGGAAAGCAGGGCATATTCTTCTCTTTAAAGACATAAAACCAATTGAAGTAATAATCTATCGTGGCGTCGATATGGACTATCTTTTAGCTTCTCCAAGTTGTCAGCATTACTGGAAATCTGCTCACGCAAAGTATTGATATCCATCTCCCTTTCAACCAGCATCTTGTCCTTCTCATCCGACAAAAGATTTAGGTTATTCACCAATTTTTCCTGAGCTTTAAAAGCAATTTGTGCCTCAGCAAGGGCAGTCCTCAAGTCTATTGATATTTTCTATTCAACCGCTAAGGTTCCAGCCAGTTGATTGGATCGTTGTTCACTCGCCTCTGAGGACTCTCTTAAGTTTTGTATTTGACCTTCCTTCATAGTGCTTTCTTCTCTTAACTCATAACTTTCCTGCCTCAGCTTCACTATAGCTTGATCCTATTCTTCTCTCAAGTTCATGAGTCTTCTTCCTTCTTTCAAAAGCCTACCTCTCATCCTGAAAGTCCATGGCATTCCTGATGACCTCACTTCTGTATACATTTACCTAGACAGATAGAAATATAGGTTAATACAAAGTATCATAGGAAGAGAAGGCGGAGTAGAACAAGATGTTCACTTTGGCTAGATTAAATAGAAATCTTGAGAGCAGATCTATAGGTGCAATGTCTTCATCATTTCTCGATCCTTTTTGGTGGCCAGCTCAGCTATGCTATCTATAGCCAGATTGGGATCAGTAAACAAAGAGGTTTCCTCATGGAGGTCTTTAGAAGAGGCAGCTGTAGGAGTTGATCTACTTCCATCTTTCTTCTTCTCTGTCAATGAGTGACCAGTCTCCCTTAAAATCATTTCTCCTTTTTAATGGTTTTCTTACCCGTATCCTAGACAGTTGTAAAGGTTGTGGGTTTTCTTTGAGGATCATCTCTTGGTCTCTTGGTCAGAGGGTCAGAAGCGAGGTTCCCTTGGGACGTTAAGCCTAAATCGACAGAGGTGGTGGGGTCATTCAGAACCCTCTTCTGATCATTCTTAGGCTTCTGAGCCACTTTGGTTCTTACTTTCTCAGTCAACTCTGACAACTTGTTTTTATTGAGATGTACCTTCTTTTGGGAATCCTATGTTAGAAAAAGCCAAGGACAGGTCCATGAGAAATCAATAATGTAGAACAAAATGAAAACTGAGTATGATACCTCTCTCAAAGAACATGTGCATGAGAAATCAATAATGTAGAATAAAATAAAAATTGAGTATGATACCTCCCTCAAAGGCAAGGGCGTCACTTGATGGCTCTGGACCGAAGAGGTACTTGGCAAAAGTCTTAGGCTCCAATAATACTCAATAGTCATGATAGGGGTACTCAGTTACCAGCTTCAACTGATTAGCAATCTCCTTTGTTATGGTCGGTTTTTGTCTACCTACTTTAAAACAAGGTATCAGTTATCGAAATTTAAAGAGGTTTCGAAGGAAAAAAGAAATGAAAAAGATGCTCACGAGTAGGGTGAGGCTCTCCCCAGAAACAACGAGTTTTGGAAGAGTCAGTCCTCTCCTCCCAAGCAGGAAATTCCCATCCATTTCCAGAGATAAAGAAAATTTTATTTTTTTAGTTCTTGTTAGCTGAGGAAAGATTATCTACCAAGATGGTGCCTCCATCTCTTCTAGACAAAACCCACCAACCCTAAGGTGGCATGTTCACTTGATGGGTATGCAGGAAGGTCAGTTGCGCCTTCTACTCCATCGCTGCCGCCCAGAGTACACCACAACCGACCAAAATTCGCCAAGAGTTGGGTAAAATCTGTCTTGGGGATAGACCCAAGTACCATAGTATTTCCCTAATGGGAGGAGCAAATAGCAATCATAGGTTGGCTTCAAAGTCAACTGTATAAATGCAAAGTTCATCCAACACGAGAGTATTGGCCCTCTCAGTGGATAGGGGGACTCTCATGCTTGCTGAATCAGGAATTTGGTACTTAATTCTTGAGGTCAGTAACTCCTCTTCAGTGATGGTTTAGTCAAGTCTATCAGCATCTGTATGCCTAACACCTAATGCCAAACTAGCAAGAGAGGGTGAAGGGTTTCCAAATGAAGAGGCAATATCCTAAAGATCAAAATGCCTAATCTAATCGGTATATAATTCTCTATTTAAGTCTACAATTGCAGAATGCGAAATCCTAGAAGAGTTCCAATGGACCACCACCCTTTGAATTTGGGGAATAGCAGGACTGATTACTTCGTATATACCTCTATAGTATTCCTTAACACACAGGGAATCAACAAAGTCTTTTAAAGGAGGAAGAAGAGAATGTTCGTGCAAATAACAACACAAACGGAGGAAGTAGAAAGGTCAGTCGTGTCCAAGGTTATTTAGATCCAAATTAAAAGTTCTACGGTTAGCCAGTCTTAAGGAACGAGAAGTTAAAAGGGTGAATGTACCTAGAAAGGACAATGGTGGCAGTCTCGAGAGCTTAACCCTATAAATTTGCGAAAGGTTTGATGGCGGAATGTCACTCGATAAGCCTCTGAGAATATGAAGAAGGGAATGAAAAGCCAAAGGGTGTTACGACAAATCCCTCCAACTGTCTTCTAATAGGAGCCGTTCATTGGAATGCACGACCAAGGGTCTGATGTATGCCACGTGGAATGTCAGGGAAAAGTTTGTCATCTCATTAAATGTTACGTGCAAAATGAGAAAAAGTTTAACCGTCAGTTCTCCTTTGCGACTTTTGGTATTTCTTCACAGCTAAGTATCTGCTCGAAAATAGGGGAGTAACTGATGGGCATGAGAACTGAATATCTGACAAGGAGGTGTGGTTTGCTCAGTCAAAAAGCCTCCTCAGTCTGATAGCTTGTTCATGTTGCTCTCATCATGACGAGTCATTATACACGGATTATTTTGATCTAATCAGCCATGTACGTGGTATTCTGCACTCTCCTAACTATATTCCTATCATTAGGGGATAAGGATCATCGCCTTGCAACAACAAGGATAAGGATTAACAATTCTATATAGGTGATGTCCTTCTTTTAAGGGGATTGCCTCAAGATTTTGCTCCATAAGATTACCAACAAGCTAACTATGTCTTTTTAATCCAATCTAACTCTATGGTACAAGGTACGAGAACTCTATCTATTTGAATAGAGGGCATTTCTTTGCTATTATCTTTACTCTAAATTCGAATTTAGACATCAGAAGAGTGTTAGTGAAATACTACACCGATATCAAGTGTTTTGTAGGTACCAATAAGCTGATGACGCCATAAACTGTTTCATCAATAATGTCTTACATTTTGCACTCATTATCTTTTGATTTCAAAGCACTTGATCAATTATGCTGAACCACAACATATTAAAATATTAGATAAAAAGAAAACACACGCAATCTTTTGCATGCTTTGACGTTATATCCGAATTTTTTATCAAAATAGGGATATTTCGAAAACTAACGAGGGAAATAGGCTAGATCTCAAACTATTTATAAAACTAGGGTAAAATGCAATTCCTACTCCCGTTTTTCTGTGACATGACACATTTGTTCCAGCGTGGTCAAGGTTCGCAGTTCCTATTCACGTTTTTCTGTGACATGACACATTTGTTCCAGCGTGGTAAAGGTGTGCAGTTTGTATATGCGTATTATGGTCGGTGCGCAGGTTGGATATGCGTTTTATTTGCTTATACAATACCTCCGGTTTGTCTTACAATTTTGGAGGAAAAAAATTGATGGCTGACCCTCTATCAGCATATTTAGCTGAACACAGGTCATCGACAATATTTCGTATTATTCATCTAAGCGGTTACCGGGGAGAGTGTGTGAAATGAATAGACTAATTACTTGGCAGCGCAATGGTCCGATTCCTAGTAGCAGTGTTCATGTGAGCGAAGACCATAGGTCCCTTCCCCGTTTGGACTATAGCTTGGCATATTATGACCGGAGGGGGAAAAGAATTTTTGTGGAGCCGAAAGTGCAGTATGACGCCGTCAAGGGGGAAAAGAGTCAGACCTCATATGAGAGAGAAATTGCGGGTTATTTGGAATTGCCGAATTTGTTTATCGAGCGTAACAAGCTCGAAGCGAAGTGTAGAAATTTTTTTACTAAGGTTCCCAAATCGCGTTTTGTTGAGATGATTTTACGTACAAGACAAAATCAACCGCACGGAGACGTTAGTCGGAGGCTACATGTAGAAATTCGTGCTATGTATCAACGTGTAATGCGACAGAGCTTGATAAGGGATGTTGTTAGAGCTACGGAGAGAAACGGTTCAAACCCGAAGGCATTGATTAGGACCATTCAGAAGGATCCACAGTACAAGTCTGACCCAAAAGTTTCAGATTTGTCTAAGTAGTTTAGTTTTTTTAAGTGTAGGTCTGAAATTAATTCTATGTATTTCACTTGCAGACTTTATGTGAATTTGAGCCTCTGTGTAATAAAAGTTTATTTGGTTGACTCAAAAAGTAATACGAGATCGACAAACAACATATGTTAAACTCACTGTTGCCATAAAATAAGAGTTTAAGTAAATTACAAGATCCAAAACGCAAATCTAAAATGCATATTAGTAATAAGCAAATGGAAATTGCGTTTTACTGTGGATAAGCAAATGGTAATTGCGTTTTTCTGTGTGGAATAATTATGTCAGCACAAGTACCACTAAATTCTGATCGCATAGAGGAACATCAGAATAAGAATGAATATTTAAAACACAAACCGTAATGTCAAAAATGTCAGGAGCGTTTTTGGGTTTCCAAATTATTGTCGTTTCTTAACCTTCGTATGAACAACATGAATTAAAAATAGCATACAATGAAGAACAAAGAAGAGCGAATATTTTTTTTGTAGATTTATCGAATAACATGGTAAATTGAAAAATGACAAATTGAATAAGACATTTCGTAATGAAGCTATGTTTAACTACTAGGCCCGGCTTCCATTCTTCTAACAGGACAAGTACGCCTGTTGTGTCATGATCCTCTGCATAATTTGCAATTTTGAACCTCGGATGGCCGCAATTCTTGCCAATCCATTTCATTTCTGAATCGGCGGGTCTTTGACCTTCCTTCTCTCACAGTTCATTGGTGGGAATATACAGACTCCAGTGTACGGGGGCCAATAGCTAGGGTCTCGGATTGGAGCGAAATGTTGTGTACAATATGTCTGCACATCTCTAGCGGTAGTCCACATGGGGTCTACATAATTGAGATGGTTCAAGGCCATTTTGTTGCATGCAGCAATCGCGTGGGAGCAAGGAATCTTCCATTGGTCCCATTTTTGGCATG
>JABCMJ010005623.1:0-21069 GCA_014822125.1 Arbutus unedo
GGGAAATTTGGTGACTTGGCGAAGTAAGAAGCAATAAGTGGTTGCTCAATCTAGCGCAGAAGCAGAGTATAGAGCTATGACTCATAGTGCTTGTGAGCTTCTGTGGCTTCACACCTTACTACAGGATTTGGGGATTGGAGCTAATAGTCCGATAAAATTCTACTGTGACAATAAAGCTGCCATAAACATTGCTCATAATCCTGTTCAACATGACAGAACGAAACATATAGAGATTGACAGGCACTTCATCAAAGAAAAGCTGAGCGAGGGTGTGATATGCATGCCTTTTGTGCGGTCTGAAGATTAACTAGCACATGTATTCACAAAAGACCTTGGCAGCAAGACGTTTCATCCCATTGTGTCCAAGTTAGGCTTGATTGATATCTTCGCACCGACTTGAGGGGGAGTGTTAAAATATGGACTCTCGTGTAAATTAATTGTGTAATTAGTAATTAGCTTAGTGTTAGAGGGTCGTAGTGTAATTATATTCCTAGTTGTACTTATATAATGATTACAATGAAAGGTAAAACCTAATTTTGTGGGATTCTAAAACTTCACACTATCAATAAAATGCAAGGTATTAGAATATGTTCAACACATAATAATCACTCTCATTATCAAATGTGATGAAATAGTTTGCAATATGTACGGGTATGTGGGGACATGTGAATCGATACCGCGGCCTTCCAATCCTGAAGTAGAATGTGATGGCACTTGCAACATGGAGAACAGAGACGAATGGATCCGCACTCGCTGCCACTATTTTATAAAACCAAGTATTTGTATGAACTTTTCTCGGTATAAAACAAACAAAGAAAGTGTCTGATTATGCAAAACTATGTACCTACAATCGAATTTTCCGATTCAAAATTGAGCTTGAATTGTCTATCCGAAGTGCCACTCAAACGATAAATTGATTTAGGAGTTTTACATTGAGATGACTAATTATTGAGGTCAGCAAGCTCTTACGGAACATTCAGACATGCAATTAGTTGATATTTACATGGAGTACTATGAGAAATAACATTTTGTACAGTTACTCATGACTCTTCAAGATCAATTTGCGCCTTCTCAAAAGGCCATTTTACATCGGTCTCCCTCATCCTTAGTAGATAGTATAGTTCGTGAACAAGTGCAGTTCGTGAATTTACTGCCTAAAAAACTAGGTTCAAAGTACCTTATGTTGAATCTCCTACTCAGTATGTTTTTTGTCACTCCAATTGCTCTGCTTGGTCATTGTTAGCCCTTTTCCTGCCCCAAGTAGATAGTCTAGTTCGTGAACTAGTGCAATTCGTTGAATTGATTACTAAGGAAACTAGGTTGAAAATATCTTATGTAGGATCTCCCACTTAGTCTGGTTTTTTTTTTGTCACTCTAATTGCTCTACCTAGTCATTGTTTGGCCATTTCCTACCCACTCCAGCATCACATCAGATTCAAGTAGGCAAACCCAAACCTCGAGTTGCTATGGATGAGTTCAACTTTTTCCATCAGAAGGGCCAATAGTGACGTAACTATTCTCATTCTACTGCTCCATCATCTTCTTGACCACCACAACAGCTCCACCACCCTCCAACAACCCTTGTCGTCCCTCCTTCCGGAAGTATTTCATATTTTCTATCATTTGAGCAATTTTACTAGTTTCAAGCTTTCATGCCTACCACTATAGGGGACCCCAACAAGCTTCTGCCATGATCACTTCTTGCACCAAATGAAATAGATTGGGACCGACTGTAGAGTTAGTGATCTCTATGCTCTAGAGAGTATGCGCATTCTTACGGAGTCTACTTCCAATACCATGCATCGTTTTGTTTGGACAAGAAATCCACCCTTCTTTTATTTGGCATACTTGGTAAGGTCAATTGTCTAGTGGGCATCTAAGACTTTTTGTTTAGTTGAGTCTTTCAGGCAAAAAAAATTTAGTGACATTTACGAGTGCAATAATTGTAAGCCTACAAAAATGTATGCATTACCTTTTAATACCAGTACTTATGTTTCTACTTCTCCTTTCCATTTTGTTCATACAGTTTTGCACGGTCTTTATCCAGTTCAGCTAGATTGTGGGTTTGTGTATTATGTCTCTGTTGTTTATAGTCAATCTCCATCGGATAATTTAATGACACACAGAATGTCATTTTTTCAAAATTTATCGCACTTTTGACTCCATGGTTCAAATGCAGTTTTTAGCCACCCATGAAACTATTCATTAGTCATTTCATTCTGCTATTCCCACTCAAAATGGTCATGTTGAATGGAAGCACATTCATCTCCTTGACACCACAAGGTCTCTTCTTTATTCCTCTATTCCTTCTATGTGTTCTGAAGAAGCTGTGCTACTATAGCTTATCTTTTGAATCAGATGGTCACTCTTTTTTTCTCTTGTACATCCACTTATAATTGTCCCCATGGTTAGGCTCCTAACTATTTCCTTCTCCGTGTTTTTGGTTGTACTTGCTTTGTACTTCTAACGGGAGGACGTAATAAGTTGTGTCTTATGTGTCTTTTGGGGTATCAAATCAATTAGAAGGGATACAGCTGGTACGATTAACTATGAAGAAGTATGTATCTCAAAATAACACTTTCCTTGATCATCTCCTATTTTTTCATTCCTCCTACAACGATACTAGGTTGAAGGAAGACTTGATTCACATTGATCCATCCCTTTCTGATATGCCTTAAAAGGCGTATGTTATAACCCTTGAAGTATTTGATATACCTACTGTCTCTTCTGCTCCCTCTAGTTTCACTCTTCTTCTACCTTTTCTTCTAGTACATGCTCACCGTCATGCTGCTTCTCCATTTCCACCTCCAAGCTCTACCATTCAACATCTCTCTTTTCTTCTTCACATCCACATTTATTATGAACACCAAAAAGCATGATTTTTTTGATTTTTTTGGTTTTTTTGGACAGACACGGATCCTCCTTTGACAAATGGTCCAGGGCTTATTAAAAATCTTGTGATGATCATAACTGGATCCATGCCATGAATGACGAACTCACTGCTCCATCTGATGGTTCTCTAGAGCAATATAAAGCCACCTAAGCTACAGGATGTGCTCAAGAATTGGCAATTGGTCACCATGAGACATTAGCCCATGTTGCTTAGATGACTATTGCTCATACTTTCATCTTTGTGGCTGCCCTCTTTCATTGGATGCTCATAATGGCTTTCCTAAATGGTCTCTATCTCAAGAAATTTAATGCAGCCCCTCTACAATTCTCATGCTTCTGGCCTTTTTGTCTTGAGTCGTGGTCTATATGGTATCAAGCAGCCTATTCGTGCTTGGTATGAGCAGTTGTAGCGCGTTGGTTTTAGAGATCCCAACCTAGTACATATGATTCGGCTCGTTTTGTACATTGTACTTCTATTGGATTGGTTCTCCTTCTATTATATGTGAATAATATGACTATCAATGGTTCTGATTCTACCACTGTTAGTGAGGTGAAAATCCATTTGCTTTGAGAATTTGAAATGTATGATTTGGGTTTGCTTCGTTATTTTGTTGAAATGGAAGTGGCTTCAACTCCTGTGGGATATCTTCTCTCCCAAACCAACTATGAAGTGATACTGTATATTTTTCGAGTCTCACTAAAGCTATGGTTGTTGACACTCATGTTGATTTGCATGCTAAGTTCCCTGCTTCTGATGGGGTTATGCGTGTTGTACAAGTCAGCTTATTCGGCCAACTAGTCGGCACCTAGGCGCTAGGAAGCTATGGCTTTACGTTTTAGGTGTACATTCGGCATTTTTGCATTAGTCGACAATTAGACTGTGACTAATTGGCTACCTTAATTAATCGATTTTTGTTGAATTAGCATATTTTTATAAAAGTTCGGTCAAGTACTGTAAATTTTGGGATTTTAACTAAATTTGGTGGTCAGATGTATTAATTCCTTAATTTTATTTGGTTTCTAACTTTGAACAGTGAAATTTGTTTTTCACTAGTTTTTGTTATTACTTACTTTTTAGTTTTTAGTTTTTAGTTGTTACTTTAGCATTAATTCATTTGTTCCAAGTCTTCTGTCATATTTTACTAAAAACTTTCTGGGAGGGAGGAAATATTTCTCAAAATAAGGAGAAAAGCAATTAATCTCTAGGACTAACTAATCCCCGACTAGTCAGCTTAGGCACTCAGTGCCCCCTTCCGCCCGACTAGCACCCAGAAATTTTAGAACACTTCAAATTGTTAGCTAAATAGGAGTCGTAGCCCTAGTCTTACTAAGAGTTTGAATTACTCTATAGGACACCACAATGAATGAATTAAATTAGGGCGATATTTGTTTCTACTCTACCCCTCATTGTAACCACTGGACTACACTGTTTCGCATTTTGAGAAATGTTTGCAACACCACCTACCAATGTTTACTGCTTTCTTATACCTCAAACTTGACTCTGCAGGATTATGTAGATGATGATTGTGCTCGTGATATCTCTGATGAAAAGTCAACAACTTGCTTTTGCGTTTTTCTTGGTAATTCTCTCATTTCTTCGAAAAGTAAGAAATAATCTGATATTACTCACTCTACTGCTACAGTTGAATATCACCCTATGTTTCAGGCTACAACTGAAATTGTTTGGCTACTCTGGCCATTGAGATTGCACACATCACAGCCTTCCATAAGCGTAAAAAGCATATTGAGATTCATCGTTATCTCGTTTCCAGTATCTTCCTCTTTCATTAACAGGGTATTGTAGTTTTTGTCATATTACATTTGCCTAAAGTCAATAGGATTAGCCTCCATAACCTTATTTTAGCTTTGTCACATTTAAAAGTTATGCAATACAATTGATCCTTGCTTTTCCTTAAATATTGTATCGGGACTTGTGTTCTCCAACATCCCTCACGTGCAAACGCCTCTGAGGTCTGTCGCACGAATCTTCTTTTTGGGTCTATCATTGAGCAACCTTTTTTGTATGGTCTATCTTCGCAAGCATGGATTGTTTATTGTAAAATTATGAGATGGAATGGTTAAGGCTCTGATACCAAGTAGGAATTATAGATCCAACCAAAAGGTCAAACCATTAGGTGGAAAGGTCCAAATATTATATTCAGTATGCCATACCCAACCAATACAAGACTTTCATCATTTGACAGGTAGAATACTCTAAAAGTGCATTTAGCATATGGAAACCTCGCAACGAATCAGAGACATATTGAGTTCACATATCACTCCACCACGCCACTTTAAGACAAATTATTCTTCTGATCTTCTTCTACATCTTAATGCAAAAGAAGATGTCCAATTGAAGATCCATGCATGGTCCAATATTGATCCAAATAAAAGGAGTCAGGGTATGGGTCCAACACACGCCCAGAAGAAGATTAAATCAACCTTTTCCAAGGTACCCTCAACAATCTCACTGAAAACCAGTTAAGCCACATCAATTATTGTGACATACAAAACAAACATGGTGCCTTCCTTTCTTAGAGTTTCTTTACAAAGAGACCTTCCGCAATATCGAAATGTTTGCTTCGCCTTCTACAGCAAGAAAATGATTTCTTCCTTGAATGATTAAAATTTATAAAATGCACCAAAGACATGCAAAGAGCAATATCTGGCTTGATCTAATCAAATCAAAAGAACCTCAAGGATGATCCCTCAGTAAATCTTAGCCCATTTCAAAGTATATCCTTCAGCTACATTAAAATAATCATTCAACCTTTCAGTGACACTGACACCCGAATATATTATCCCATGACCCACCATGAAACAAATTTATTGAGAAAAGAAAAATAAACCATAGAGGTAGAAACTTATAAATTGGGAATTTTCTAGTGTAACCTCCAAAATATCCCATTATTCTAGTCTCCTTACAGACATCTATTTCTTAAAATTAAAGTAATACCACACAATCCTATTTTGAAGACACAAGATCATTTGAAAAAGAACCACAAGAAAGACTTCTTAGTAATTGTTGCTAACATTTTTTAAATTAATCAATCAATGCCGAACATTCTCTTACAAACTCCAATCTAACTTAGCCCAACTCCGAACACCTTACAGACGATAATAGTCAACATAAAACACATTTTTTTAATTAACAAATTCTACAAAAAAACATTATAACAGTTGAATACCTTTTTCTAACAGCTTAAGATTTGGAGATAAATGATAATTCACCATGGTATTAAAGCTCAAGTTGGGAGAGGATCTTGGGTTCAAGTCTCTCTGTTTCCATGCATTCTGCTTCTCCCCTTCATATTCCGTATCACTCAATCTCAAGATAGTGCATCTCCACATGCAAGACAGGTTGCACGTGAAGGAGGTGTTGAATAACTTGACATATATTGTTGTCCCCAGCTTAAGCTTTGGGGACAATTGGTAACTTACCAAAAACAACAGACAAAAACTCTCAAACACATCTTCCTTGCAACGCATGTCACTATCCAAAGAAAAATAAACCATTTCCCCTTCAAAGTACCTTAACGTGTGATCGCAAAGGAAAGAATTTGCAGGGAAAAAAAGCAAATGAAATCAGCAGATGAAATTTGATAAATAGATCATTTATAATTATCTTTTCTTTCTCCTTTCTTTTATGGCGGGGTGGATGTTTGGAGGCCTGTCAATATCAGTAAGCCACAAGCACTAAACAAAGCTGACAGAAGTACAGTGTATTCTAGCCTTCCAAATACTAATGGAAGCTATTCCCAACTAATTTGTCGGTTTTTCTGTTTTTGCTAACCAGGTAACAATTCCAAATATGCTTGCATAGTTTTGTGACATCTGAATTTTCACTAATAACTAGAAAGATGTTACGGAAAAAAATCGATCATGCAGGACCTACAGACCTGTAGTCAAGAAGAGACTCTATCAAACAAATGACCTTTGAAGATATATACCCAGCATCATTCTTGGCATGAATGTCATCGCCAATAGACCACATTGGACCTGCATAGGGACAAGGAAAAATAAATCAACAACAAAGGGAAATCATGAATATACAAGAAGAAGAATAGAATACAGTACAGACCAAAAACACAAAACTGTATAACTGAAATTGGAGCAAGTACCAGATGGTATGTGATTGGAGAAAAGCTTGAATGCATCCGAAATGAAATCCCCTATGATTGTCTCCCCACTTGCTCCCAATTTCCCCCACGTGAATAAGTCAATTTCTTCACATAACAAGGACCCTGCTGCCTATTAGAAACACAAGATTGTTCGTGTCCATGAATTGTTCATTAACAATTTTGGAGTCAATTAACCATATTTCATACCTTGAAAGCCAACCAAATACCAAGCTCGTCCAAGCAAAACAAAAATGTTGAAACAAGCTTAGATATTTTTTTCATCGCAGACTCTGCTGCAGACTCCGTGAGATTTAATACTTGAAGAGAGGTCTCATGCTGATGAAAGATGTATTTATGGTCATGAACACAAACAAAACAATAAAAGCGATTATTGTCCAGATTACCCAAAAACAAAAACCATAGAAAGACTGATGGCGGCGTATAAATTTGATTGACAAAACAAAACACAAACAAGCATGGAAATTTAAGCTATGCAAATGTGCACCTCAAGCTCAAGACAATCTCAGTCTATACATAGGCTTGGCAACAATGCTTTCTCGCTGTTCAACACAGCATAGAACACGGAATTACAAAACATCAACACTCAGTGAAATATCAACATCTGATTTCAGATTATGAAAAACTGGATGTCTTCACAAACTATCAAAACAATGTTGTTTACACTTTGAATGAAAACCAATATTCCCAGACCAAAACATTAACTTCACAACATGTGATATTCTATGGAGATACAAAGTATGTATATCACAACCAAATACTCACTTGCGCATCCATTTTGTCAAAAACATAAAGCATATAAAAAAACTAACTGCAGAAACAAAACTCAATAAAAATACACATACAATTTAGCAGCAGTGCTGGCCATGTCTCAAGAACATATATGTCTACCATATAGCTTCTAAAACATCATCCAGAAGGAATCTCAGCTCTCTTTCCTTTGGAAGCCCCCACTCGAAGGCAGAGGTTACTAGCTCAGTGATGGAGCATGTGGTGATTAGTGTTGCATTGAGTCCAGACCGCAACAGTTCTCAACCACATGGATGGTTCAACATTCTTATCAGCACCAAAATACATGGCATTGGATACTCCAGCTCAAATTGGGTCCAAACCAGTCTGGCCTTGGGAGAAAAATAGGTTGCGTAACATCACCAGCACTAGGTAAAGTATTTTGAACAACTTTTCTTCCAGATGAAAACTTCAACGTGACTTGTCACTTTTTAAGTTGTTAACTAGATAAGGACTCCACGTGATTGTAGCTACTAGCTACATGGTTGGTTATTTACATAATTAGGAAGTAGTTCAGGATGAATTTAGTTTCCTATTTTGTGTCATATGCATCCTTGGAGTTTATCCTTATTGATGCTGATATAGTTCAAATTCCAACACCGTGACTTGTGATGACTATTGTCAATAACGTACAGCATGCATCAACATGTCCATGTTCCTGTTGTTGCTATACATCCATTAGTTCTGGATTTCATTCCAAATATCTAAACACTTTTGTTCAATAAGCTTTTGATTGTATCCCAGCTGCTTCAAACCGCAGCTCTATCCTTAATTGCCTACCTCAACTACTCAAGACCTTGAGAACCATACCAGCTTTGCAATTTTCAAGGAAGTAGTAAGTAAAGGTGAGGGGATTTCGATAAGTTTAAGCATAAGAGCACAATTTAACGAAAACCTGCATTCTTTAGGAAACACAAATTGGAACATGATATTGACATATTAAAACAACACACCAGATCAAGGTGAAAGACGTACCTTTTGTCTCAAACATATTAAATCATTCCTCAACCTATCGGAAATTGCACTAGGGATATCCATGTGTTTGTACATCTTCAGCTTTGTCGTCGAAAATGGAATGTACTTTGCTAACACAGATTCACTATCAACAGTATACACCTTCACACAAGCAGAAAGCATAGTACTGTACTACCTCTGAATTTGATACCAAACACAAACATAAAATTCCAAGTACGTTAAAAATTTAAAACAAACTAGGCGTTAAAAATTAAACAGTCATTGTCAGAATAAAACTACGACGGAAAAATAAGTCTACTATGACACAATATCATCAATCAATATTCTCAGTCCTTGGAAACAACCTAAGCTAACTCTTAGAAGGCAACACCATCAATCCTCACATGCAAGATAAGCACTTGCATGAGACATCATCTTGCACAAATAGAACAGTTGACAGCAAAATAAAGTAGGTCAAGCAGAAAAACGATTCCTTGAACAAAACTCGAGTGCCACTGACAAACTGGCAATAGACAAAATAAACAACTTACAACCTGTTTGGTTGGGGTGTTCGAAGGGGTGTTACCTAAGAGGGGTCTTATTTAAGACGCTATTTGTTTGGCAAATGGAAGGATCTTAAATAAGACTCCGGATTACTTTAGACCCCACACACCTCCTTAAATGAAACCCCCCCAGGGGGTGGTGTTATTTAACAGCCCCTGGGCAATGGACCAAAGTGCCACCAAATTACAACTATATTGCACACACAAATATACATATATATAGGTATACATACGCATATATATACACACATATATATACGTATAGATATACATATATATAATATAAAGTACAAATATAAGTTAAAGTTATGTGTGTATATATATATACTAGTATATAAATAAGTACATGTATACGTATATATACACGCACTTTATATATGTATAGTATATATATACACTTTATATATATGTATACATACATGTATTAGGTATATATATATATATATACACTTTATATATATATGTGTGTGTGTGTGTGTGTGTGCGAATATATATTATATTATATGTGTGTGTGTGTGTATGTATGTATATCACAATATTTACAACAATAAAATATAACATAATACAAGTATCCAATACAAGGAGAAAAATATCAAATAACCCAACTTTGCTTAACACCCCCTCCTATCCACCCATATAAGCCACCAACCAAACCAAGTCCAAGACAGTCCATTCCCTCTTATTACAAAACTCAATCAAACACCGTCTTACTTGATATGTTTAATTGCTCCCCCACCAAACGCCCCCCCTCCCCCTCCTCCACCACCATAACACCCCTCTTATTTAACACTCCCAAATTTAAGACCCCTTCAAAACGGGCCGTTAAGGAATTGCAGTTTTATACCAAATGACTACAAAAGAAATCAAGCATATAAAAATTGACTTGATCCCTTTTCTTCAATTGCTCAAAATTAAGGGTATATGCATATCTGAAAAATAAAGATAGCTTAAAGTACCTATTGTTAGAGACATCAAGACGAGTGTTTCGGGTACACAAAACCCTAGCATATATATTGTATGTATCGTTTTAAAGAGACAAAAGATGTACAATGACTCTTGTACCCTCACTACTACAACTGCATATATAACTCTTAATACCTCCCTCAAATTGGAGCATGAATACCACAAAGGCCCCAACGTGTTACATAAAAACTCTAACTGTGAAATAAATAATTGTTTGGTTTATAATAGTTTACTAAAAACCGTAGCCACAAAAAAGTGGCTATTACATCACTATTCACCTTTCCTCTGGTAAGATGCAATTAACTTCAATATGTTTAATTCTCTCATTGAAAACTGAACTAGATGCTATATCCATCGCCTTCTGATTGTGACATTAAAAACTAAAGAGAAATTTGCACACCAAACCCTATCTCTTGAAGAAAAGAGCTCACACGTAAAATATCACACGTAGTATGTGTTGTGGCTCTATAATCTGCTTATGCACTGGATCGTCACACAACCACCGTCTGCTTCTTACTCTTCCATGTAACAAGATTACCACCAAATAAGGTGCAATACCTCGTAGTAGACCTTCTGTTATTATGAGATAGCTCTAGCATAGTTTGGAAACTAATGTTGCAATTATTGTTGAGTCATGTGATACGACTAAACAACTTTGGGTTGCTTTGATAGACTCTTTTTCATAGCAAAATAAAGCATCAAGAGTTTTTGAGTTATATGAGAGAATTTCCCCTATTAAGCAATCTGGGAAGTCTTTACCCACGCATTGCAACACTCTTAAGAGTTTGTGAGATTAGATATTGCAACATTGTCAGTTTACCACTAATTTGGCGCAAAATCAATGGTCATCGAGAAAATTTGATGGTTGCTTAATTTATCTCTGGATAAGATCATGATATTTGCAGATTCAAGGATAAAATACTTGCTAGTGAGACTTCCAGGATAAAATACTTGCTAGTAAGACTTCCCCTACTCTGCTAACGCGTATCCTCAATTATCTCACTCAGCTTTGGGACAAACCTCTAGTGTGTCGAGTTCCGTTATCCTAGTTTTGGATTTTTTTTCTTTAGCTTCAAATACCGGTGGTCACAATAGTTTCCATGGTAATGGCCGTTGTGGCAGTGGTGGTGGTTTTCGTGGTACATATTGAGGTTGTGGTTCAACTGGTGGTCGTGGTGATAGAAAATGTGAACATTGTGATGCTATTGATATTATGAAATAGAGTGGTTAGAGTTGTACTCTATTTTGAAATCATTTTATATAAAAATAAAAACTCCCTTTGATGTCCCTCTTCGTATTTTTTGTTCTAAAAATAAAAACTCCCTTTATCCATATTCTTCGATGACCATGGTTTTATTCATCAATCCTTTTGTGCTCAGACTCCCTAACAAAATAGAGTTGCAGAACAAAATTACGAGACTTATTAGAGGTCAAACAGGCTCTGTTAATTCAAATGCAAGTGCCTAAATCTTTTGGAGTGATGTTGTCCTTCCTATCAGTTACCATGTCAACCGGATGCCCTCTACAATCTTACGGAGTCAGATACTTTATAGTGTGCTTTTTCCTCACCATCCCCTTCACTCCTTACCCGTTAAGGTATTTGGGTGCACATGTCATGTTCAAGCTCTTAATCTGGGACGGGACAAACTTGATCCCCAATCAATCAAATGCATGTTTCTGGCTTATCCTACACACGAGGGTACAAGTGTTACTCTCTGTTTCTTCATCGCTGCTTTGCCTGTTTTGATGTCACCTTCAATGAATCTTTACATTTTCTTGTGTTCTCTACCTGCTGATCCATCTCACTATATGTTCGCTTTAGTTCCCTCAGTCCTAGTGCCCCTGTACCACCCTTGCATATGTCTGCAAATCCAAAGTGTCACCAACTCTGCCTCAACCTACTTCTCCGTCTTTTCTCCATCACTAGATTCACCCACTTCTCCTGACTCTCTTCTATTTGCCCTACACCAAGGTACTTGTACTTCTCATCCGATTGCTCAGTATGTTTCCTATGATCACTTATCTCCTCACTTCATGCATTTACTACTTATGCTCTAGGAAGCACAGATACTGATGCGAGATACGAATACGATACAATACGGATACGTCGAGGATATGTTTATAAAAATTAATTTTTTTTATAATTTTGGGTTATGTACTGTGCATAAAAATGAGCCAAAAGAAATAGAATAATAGTTGAATTGCTAATAACATTATACCAAGCATTTAGCACAAGTCAATCTCCAAAAGTCATTCAAAGTAAAAAGAAAGCAATCAAAAAATAGTAAAAAGTATTCAATACATGCAAAAAGTCTAAACCAATAAGTGATAATTCTTACTAATTTCTACTCATATCAACTTCAACGTCCAATTGCATCCCCTTCGCCTTCATCGGTGAAGATAGCAGCTTCAATATCCGGCTCATCAAGAAAGAGACTAGCAACTTCAAGCATATCAACACCCTCAAGTGAATCAAATACATCTCTCGCCGTATCCCTAGAGTTTTCGGTCCTATCTTAGAAGTATCCACCGCGTATTCAAAACATATCCAAAATTAAAATGATTTAATTTTAATGTTGGATACTTATTTGGCGTATGTGACCAGTTTCGGAGTATCCGTGCTTCATAGCTTATGTTTCATTTGTCTTTGTTCTTAACACTATTCAGGAGCCTTTGTCCATTTCTAATTGGCGGTAGCTATTGAGCATGAGATGTTTGCTCTTCACTACAATGGTAGTTGTGAGTTGGTTACTCTTCCACCTGGTAAAACCACAATAGGGTGTCGCTAGTTGTTTAATCTAGAATATCATCTGGATGGGTCAATCAAGTGGCAAAAAAGCTATCTTGTTGCCAAGGGCTACACTCGAACTTATGTGCTAACTATGCCGAGACCTTTTTCCCCGGTTGCTAAGATTGGTTCTATTCGGCTCCTTATCTCTCTTGCTGATAGCCTCGGTTGGTTCTTTCTTTCAGCCCACTGTCAACCATGTTTTTTTGCATAGTGATCTTGCTAGGGAGCTCTGTGTGCAGCAACCACCTGAGTTTGTTAGTTAGAGGAGCGTAGGGTGTCGCATTCGTAAAGCACTTTATGGGCTCCAAGAGTCTCCTAGGACTAGGGCTTGGTTTGGCAAGTTCAATGATACCGTCTTGCAGTTTTGCATGCACTATTGTCAATCAAATCAATTTGTCTTTTCTCTCACATCCAATCGATGTAAAACCTTGCTGATTGTTTATGGATGGCATCATCATTGCGAGTGATCATCAACGAGCCATTGCCGAGCCAAAAGAGTTCCTACAACAGCAATTACATAGCAAGAATTTGGGTAGACTGCGATATTCTTAGGCATTGAGGTGGTACAGTTGTCTCATCGCATGTTCTAGATATTTTAGAGGAGATTGTATTATTGGGATCGAGACCAGTGGATACTCCTATGGATCCCAATATCAAACTTTGTTGATGAAAGGGAGTTCCTTACTAGTCCTGACCGATATTGGGGTTTGGTTGGTAGGTTGAATTATCTTACCACCATGTGTATATTTTATTTGCAAATAGTTTGGTGGGTTAATTTATGTCTGCACCTCGACTTCCCCATTGAGAAGTTAGTTCTCCGTATTGCGAAGTATATTAAGGCTAATACAAAATGTGGCCTATTTTGTCGAGCCAATGGTCATTTACATGTTGAAGCATTACTGATTTAGACTGACCATCTGACACGAGATCCACTACTAATTTGCATTTTCCTAGGTGGTAATCTGGTTACACGGAAAAGTAAGCAGCAAACAATAGTTGCAAGGTCTAGTGTAGTGCGCGCACCCTACATGTGAGATTATTTAGGTACAATGCTTCCTTGAAAAAATAGGCTTTGGTGTTTAGTTGCCCACGAGTATGTATCGTGCAGCAATTCATATTGCATCTAATCATGTTTTCATAAGAGGAACAACCACATTGAGGTCGATTGCTACCTTGTTCGAGAAAAGGTGGATAGTGGTAATTGCTACTCCTTTTGTGTCTACAAGCATTCAACTAGCTGATATTTTCACCAAGCCATCATGCAAGCCCAGTTTAGAATTACTATGTAACAAGCTGAATCTTTGTGATATTTATGTCCCAGCTTGATGGTGAATGTTAACAATTATTATGTATGTCGAAGTAGTAATGAGGGCAGTTTCACAATTTAACTTATATTGTCACTTGCTAAATACATCAATGATATTTCGTGCTAGGATTAAGTGAAATGCTACACTTTTTTCTCTCTACAATACGAAATCAAAAGATCAACAAGTAACCTTTGAATTCATAAGATTCTCCAATTCAGAAATATGTTGCCAATAGGTTGATGCAAAACTTGAACCTACATTAAATTTTCAAAAAAATAACTCAGCAAGAAGTTCACTTCTTCTAAATAAAGGGGTAAACCATATGGAATTGGAACCAACCAACTCACCACTACAATCATAATAATAAAGTCTAGAAATTTGTTCTTTGTATACCTTTAGCCTTTATCGGTGAAGCAGTCATTCCAAATATCCTAGGAAGCTGCAAATTGTTTGATTTTAGCATATGATGATAGAACTCCTGCAATTACATAAAACCCTACAAGTATCAACCGATGAACTCACAAACAAACAAAAGCAGAGGCAACTAAAACGTTTTTAGGATAGGAAAAGGAAGGCAACAGAACATACAATATGCTGCCATAGCAAATGTTCACAACAAACTTAAATGAGGAGATAATTTCATGCATTAATTTTATCAAAAATCTGTCACGTCTCTTTTATCCAAAAGGACGGCAACTTTAAGTGGTGTGGCCAGGAGGATGAATAGGACTACTTGAAGCAGTGAGTGAATGAATGAGGGCCTATACCTCGCAGAGAGAAACAATTGCAATGTCTCCCACCTGACAGAAGATTGTAAATAAGGTATCCTTTCTTGTCTTGTTAAGTGTTACTCATGTTCTGACAATTTCAGTCAAAATCATGTTCCAAATGCATATGATTACTCCAAATTCCAAATTTAACCACCCTGAGGTTTCAAATTTAGATATCAACACTTGAGCACCGCAGATTCCTAGACCCACACCACAAAGGTGGCCCTTGACATTCTATAGCCATTGTTTTTCACATCCCAGATAATCCATAAAGCAACAAGATAAAAGCTTAAGAACAGTGTTTCCGAGATTGCATGATTCAACCAAAACATACATAAAATGTTTAAATAGCAACGTAATATGTATAAGAAGGGGAAAAAACATTCCTAAGTGCATCTACGAAACACGTACCCATTTACCGACCTCGCATCTCTGTGCAGGACGCGTGTCAAACACAAACATGACACAACACTCTCCAAACCCTATCCGACGCGGCTAACTATGTTTCTAATCTTTTTACAATATTTGTACTCGACTATAGACACGGTGGGGCCACTACTGCAACAACCGCAAAGACACATTAGAAAGTTGAAATGAAAATATCAAAATTTGACCCAAATACAAAATTCCTACGATGTTTGGTCCATGAATACTCATATAGTGACCTTTACATCATAACTTTTTTGTGGAAACATTTTTTTTATTTTTACATGATTCTCAAGATAAATCTATAACACATTATATATTACATATTCGAATTCAAAATGAGGTGTTTGTGTGTCCAGTGTCCTCGTCATGTTGTATTCTTACCTCGTATCCATATCTATATCCATGCTTTTTAGACATGCATGTACACTACACAATATTATTAGTTGCCTAAAACAATGCCCCATACATTCACATGTTCACTAGTATAGAAGATGGTCATTATTTTCTAAAAAGGGGATCTTTTTCCAATTGCCCAACAAGTGAAGTTTTTTTAAATATGGCCACTTATTGGGTGTTTGGCATACATTTTGGCCGTCTCTGAATTTTGAAGTCTGCAATGGATTACACTCCCTCCATCCCAAATTCATAGTCCCTCTTCGGGATTCTAACCTTTTAGGGGAACATAATAATTGCTGTAAAAAGTATTTTTCTTTCCAAATATGCCCTTGAGGTAGAATTTCAATGGGTCTTTTTCAAAAAATTTGATTGATGCATACAGTACGAGTTTTATTTAAACAAATAGGCAAAAAAGAAATTTAAACAAGTTTCATTTTTTTTTTTTGAAAAGTGAACTTTCATTTTGGGACGTCCCAAATTGGAATAATAAACTATGAAAATGGGAGAGAGGAAGTAGACGTATTTGGCTCATATTCTCATAATGCATTCTAGGACTAGGCATAAGTTGCCACTATCTAAAAAGTAGGTCTAGAGGTATTTTAAAATTCTCATTCTGGATTCTCAAATTTGATTGACTATCTTGCCCTTCACCTCTTTAACAAACTGCATAGATACCAAAGCGCTATATATATATATATATATATGTATATACATATATATATATGTATATACATATATATATATATATGTATATATATGTATATATATATATATATATATATGTATATATATATATGTATATACATATATATATGTATATATATGTGTATATATGTATATATATATATATATTGTATATAGATTATAAACACATTTATGTTCTTAACATACATTTTTATGTTTATATATGTTTATTATTCATGCATTTAGATACATATGTTAAAAGTTGTTTAGGGTTTATTTTACTCTTTATTATGTCAAGGGTAGTTTAGTCTTTTTGCTTTGCTAGGGTTTTCTATATATTTCTTTTCCTTGTAAACAATAAACAAGTTTTGATATACAATAGGTTATCTTTAGGTTTTGCAATGTATCATGGTATCAAAACGGCGGCGCAGATGAGTCAGAAAGATGGAGAAGAGATGCATAAACCATTAGGAGAAGAGATGCAAAGGTCATGATGCTTTGATACCATGATACATTGCAAAACCAAAAGATAATCTACTGTATATCAAAACTTGTTTATAGTTTACAAGGAAAAGGAATATATAGAAAACCCTAACAAAGCAAAAAGACTAAACTACCCTTGACATAATTGTGCATTCTCTTATATAAGTATTAGATTTATTTACATAGTACATATTCATTTAGATGTATTCACATACATATTACATAGGCATAGGCATAAATTTGTAAGATCTAATAAATAAATGCGTCACAAAATAAGTATAAATATGTATTTAAATATCAAAATATGTATTTGAATATTATTCAATACATTTATTATTCATGGGCATGTTAATATACATATTCTTTATAAAAGGGAGGGGCATCTTTTGTGATATTATTTGGTTATCACTGTAGCACTAAACTTATAACTATGCTATTGTAAGATTAGGAAATTTTTGAATATAACTACTCTATTTTTATCCTTTTTTTAGAATATACAGAGTATCTGAACAATTTCTTTTAAATGCCTAGTCCCTACAATGAAAATAATATCATATATTTACATCGGGCATTATGGACAAATGTTCACCCACAATTCAATAATCTAATTATATCCCCAAAAACTACATAGATCCATTAAACCCTATCACTAAACACTTCCACTAAACACTTTCACAAATTCTGATTACGAATTAGTCATGATCCGTAATCTAAGATCTATAATCCAGAACCTATTAATCACCAAAATAATCAGTGCCAAATACCCCCTTATTTGTACTTGTTTGATCTTCTCATCAAGAGGAATTGGAAAGTAAAACATTTGGATCAAAAGATGGAAACAAAATACATTACAATGAAAATAAGCCAGCAAGAAAACCCAAAAAACATTTATCCCAAAGTGGACTTCATTGACAAAAACAAATATTTGCAAGGTACAATAGAAACCCAGAACTCGAACCAGAAACCTAACGCGTAAGACCAACGAACTTTAAAAACTATTCCACCCACTATCTTCGCAATATATCTACCAAATATTTACCATTATTGTACCTACATAATTTATAGCTAACCGAGGAACCAATTTTTGGCAAACTTTTGGGGTCAAGGGCAGCTTGGTTGACTGCAGGGTCGGGTTTGGACCTATAAATGACTTTTAATTCAACAATGAAGTCATATACTTAAGATGATCTAGGTGCACAATGGCACCATAGAACCCTGGAGCCTAGGTGCGAAACACGAGTTGTTGAGAATAGGTAGAATTGTAATATAATTGTAACCAAACCGACTCAAGCTGAGCTTTAAGTCCCAATCAAGTGGGGTCGGTTACATAAATCCATTCTACAAGAAGCTCAGTCGAGGGCATTGTATTCTGCAATATCCAAGAAATCGAAATCTCCCTCGAACTACCGCCTCTAAAATTCATATTGGTCTCTCTCCCCTTAGTGTAATCGTCTACCGCAACCATATTACTTCTACTGACTACCGTACCAACCGATCTCTGTTAGACATGTCCAGACTATCATATCTTCTATTGATGTTAACCCTCCCATTCAGCAAAGATTGTCATTTCAAATTATATCAAAGTCTTACCATACCCATCTCAACATTCTCATTTTAACTACACTCTATCTTACTAGCATGTTGTTTCTTAGTAGCTCAAGACTCTGTGACATATAACATGGCTAACCTTATATCAGTACGACAAAATATTCCCTTTAACATAGTGAGTATACTACGGTAGCACAACACTCGCAAAGCACTCCGCGACTTGAGCCATCCAACTTATACTCGATGTGTTACATCATCCGGAATCTCCCTATTCCTGTGAACAATTGAGCCAAGATACTTACGGTGCACTCGTCTTGTTAATTTGGAATTCCATATTTTTAGGGTCACTTTGTCAACACTAGTAATTTTAACTACTACTAAATTTACATTCTACGTGCTCCATTTACTCCTACTAATCCCAAATCCTTTTGACTCCAATACTTTTCTCCAAGTTTCTAATTTAACATTAACACCATGTGTAGTTTCATCTAGTATGACAATATCATCTGCAAATAGCATACACCACAAGACAATATATTGACTATGTTTAGACATTTCATCCCATACTTGAGGCAAAAAGGTAAGGGTTCAAAGCAGAACCTTGTTGCAATTCTACTGTGATTGGAAATTCACTTATTTCCCCTACAAGAGATCTAATAATAGTGACAACACATGCATATATGTCCTTAACCAAATCGATGTACCATTTTGTCACACTCTTTCTCTCCAAGACCCATCATATAACGTCTCAAGGTACCTTATCATATGTTTCTTCAAAGTCTAAGAAAACCATGTGAAGGTCCTTTTGTCTCTTACATTTTAACAAATCCCCTTAACAACTATATTGTGTCCATAATTGTAGTTTAAGCAAAATCTTTAACATAACTAAACAAACTTAGAATGCCAAATTTCATAAAACACAAGATTCCAATTCTTCAAATCACCAAATACTAAAATAAATTGCATCTCTAAAAACCTAAATTTTTCACATTCATCTTTGGAAGCATAGTAATATCGATAGTGGCAATCAAATATCTAATCATGCACGCCTATCAATCATCATCAACACCCATTACCTCATCTTCTTCATTTGATTTGTATCCCTCCACATCTCCTTCTCCCTCATCTAAATCTCCCTCTTTGCATTCCAATCTCGCTCACATTCCAAGAACTAAAAGTAAGAACTAAATAATTTGGTTGAAGAACTACAAGTAAGAACTAAATAATTTGATGGCAAATATAGCCAAATTTAGATTTTGTCGAATGTATGTGCCCTATCTTGTGATCCTTGTGATGAAAACTTAAAGCAGATCTGTGAAAAACACATAGATGAATGGCTCTTGGCCCTCTTCCTACAGATCTCCTCCTTCTCCCTCAGAAGTCTCAGTCTCTCTTCAGAAAAGGGCCCCCGCCTAAAGGTGTTCTTGGAACGAATTTGGAGGTGGCAGAAAGTTGGTTGGACTCTACCTACAAAGTACGATGAATGTTCAAAGGATGGCTCCCTCAATCACTCGTGAAGTGATTCTGGACATGAGATGAGTTCCAAAGATCTGAAAAGAATCACAGATGATAGGTTTTATGCCTTGGAACAGCAAAAAGGCTGAAGTTTAAGTTTCTAATACTAAAAGATAGATACCTTTGGAGCTATAGGCAATAAAACCTTCCCTACCATAAAATGATTCATTATAGCAGGCATTTCCAAAGAAGACATGGAGGAAGTCTTGAGCAAGCTTACGAAACAAAAACGTCTAATAGTATTCCAAGAAAACTTGACTTTTGGCCTGGCTTCGCTGCTCCATTTCAAATTGTTAAGGGTAAGTTACAAGAGTCCCAAAAGTGTTACATCCATTGACTTATTGCAAACTACTCAAGCAAAGGTTAAAGCATCAAATTAATACTCGAGGATGAGATTACGCAACCCGAGGAAACTGAAGCAACCACTTCGTTAGCCATAATAAGGTAAGTTAAAATCAATCCTTTTAATTTACTATCCTTATGTCCATCAAAATGTCATTTAGTTTTTTATGCAAGTCAAGATACCAAAGAGTCCTTTGGTTTTTTTCGTCAGACAAGAAGTCAAAAAACATTTATGACTTTTGAGGCAACTAGGAAGTATTAAATATGCTAACTATATTTTGTGACTCAAGGGAGTGAAATTGCAATGGGCCTAGACATGCAAGGGTCTATATAAAGAGCTAAGAAGTCATGTAACACTAAGTCCTATGTAGCACAAACGCGGATACGGACACGGACATGGACACAGGATTTTTGAAAAGAAGGGAATACGGACACGGCGTGGACACGGCGATTTTTTTTACATATAGCATATGTGCATATATGTATACTATATAATGATTAATA
>JABCMJ010005624.1:0-33328 GCA_014822125.1 Arbutus unedo
CCTTGTTCTTTGTCAGATTGTTCAGACGTTATCTGTCCTTAACCATAAGCTTTTAGAGTCTATGAGGCTTACAAGGAAGTGCATAGTCAAGATTTAGGAGGAGAAAGGCAAAGGTCCAATCCCAAAAGAAGGATCTTGACTCTTTGGCCTCTAAGGTTGAGGTGGTGGAGGGCGCCAATGCTGACCTTCTTGCTAAAGTGGAAAAGCTAAGGGAAGAGAGGAAAACATTGGTGGTATCGGCATGGAACAAGGGCTACGACCAACTGGATAAGGATTGTTCGGTTGAAGCCACGAAAGCCAAGGATGTGCTCTATCGACATGACTGGGTTGATGCTTTGAAAGCTACTGACATTCTAGCTGACTCTCCTCTTATGACAGATCTACAGTCCTTTCCAGGTGATGCTTTAGGCCAAGATCTTCTTGTTCCCTCTGATGCCCCTACCGACCTATAGAATGTCGAGCAGTAACTTCATTTTGTGTTTGGATAGCCAGCCTGTTTTTGTTTTCTGTTTTGTTGGATTGTTGCAACTTTTCTTAAATAGTGATGTTTCGACTTTAGTGCCGACTCATAAGTATGGATTCTGAGTTCTTTTTCCTTATTTTATTTCAGCCGATGTGCCGACCGGTTATACATTGCTCTTCCCCCCACTGAGGATTGTAGGAATTGGGGTCTTTACAAGCCCGCAATACTCGTCAAGTCACATTTTCGGCAGCTTTGTGTTGTATTTTTTACCAACTTTTGTTAGGCATTTCCACTGAACATGAGTTCGATCAATGCGAGTTTGAGACTCCCAACTGGGACCTCAGTCATTGCCAAGAGTGACCTCTGGCGTGATTTGCTTTGTCAGCAAACCCAACGATGTTCATTTGGCTATACCAGATATGAGGCTCCCAAACGATGGGACCCCAACCTTTGTCGAGCTGTATCTCGATTGCTTGAAAGCGGTCTGAGGCTCCCGTTGCAAGGACCCCAACCTTTAACTAACCGTCCCTTAGGCGTAATCTCAGTCGGCCATTCCATCGACATGATAGTTTGCACATATAATTGAAGTCTAAAACTCTTTATTGCATCATAAGTGTGGGAGCCGAGGCTCATTATAAAAAGTTCAATAAAATTGAAATGCTCAAAAATAACTCTTACGGGAAAAATAGATACTAGTGGTAGTATTTCCTATGATTTGTCGCATGCCAGGGGCAAGGTATGGCATTTCCTTTCATGTCTTCCAGTCGATAAGCTCTAGTACCTACTTGCTCGGTGACTTTGTGTGACCCTTCCCAGTTGGGACCAAGCTTCCTATTAGACTTCTTCTTTTTGTTTCCCACTACCTAGCGAAGTACCAGATCATTGGGCCGAAATGTCTTCTGCCTAACTCTAAGATTATATCTCTCGGTTACCTTTTACTGATAGGATCCCAGACAGATTTTGGCCGTGTCACACCTCTCTCCGCCCAGGTTCAAATCTTTTGCCATGACCTCGTTGTTCTTCTACGGATCAAAATTCTCCGTCCAAATAGTGGGTAGCCTTGCTCTTAGTGAGATAATTGCCTCTGTGCCAAATGCCATTGTGAACGGTGTCTGCCCAACTAATCGGCAGGGGGTTGTTCAGTACGCCCAGAGCACGCTTGGTAATTCCTCAACCCACTTCTCTTTTGCTGATTGTAACCTTTTTTTAATCTCAGATGCCACTATTTTGTTAGTTTCTTTGGCCTGTCTGTTTGCCTGTGGATAACTTGGGGTTGAGTTGTAGAATTCAATTTTGTGTTTGGCACAGAAATTGCTGAACAATTCTCTCACGAACTGGGTCCCATTGTCCGACACGAAAGCATATGGAATATCGAACCAGGAGAATATGTTTCTTTAGGCAAATCTCCTCACGTCTTTTTCTTCTATATTGACCGGTGGTTCTGCCTCAATTGAAATAATCACTGGTTGTAATCAAGAACTTGAACCAGCTAGGTGTCATTGACATTTCCCCGACTATGTCTAACCCCCATTGCACGAATGGCCAAGGATTTGTGATGGGTGACAACTATTTTTCTGGCTACCAAATGATTGGTAAGAACCTCTATAAGCTATCGCACTTCTGAACAAACTTTTGTGCATTATCTTGCATTTTGGACCACCAATATCCTTAAGTAATGACCCTGTGGGCTAAAGAGCACTCTTCAAAGTGGTAGCCACAACTGCAGGCGTGAATCTCGTACAAAAACTTCATCGTCATGGTAGGGTGGACACAGTACAAAATGCCAGAGAATGATCGTCGGTATAGTTTGGAATTTGGCAAGACCCAAAATTGTGCCGACTTGTGCACGATTCGGAGGGCCTCCCTCTTGTCGACTGGAAGCTTGTCATTTTTCAAGTATGCCACTATTGGGTCCATCCAACTTGGACCGATGTTTGCCACTAATACTCCTAGCGACCGACAATCCTCGATACTGGGCCGAGCCAGTGTGTCAACCGAGATGGTGCGTAGTCTCGTGACTTTTGTAGCCGAAGCCACCCCAGCTAATGTGTTGGCGTGCAAATTCTGCTCCCTTGCCACTTGTTCAATTTTGATTCCCTTAAATTTGTTGACCAGCTCCTTGGCCTTACTCACATATCTGCCATATATTCATCCCTGGTCTTATATTCTTGAGACATCGAATTAACAACCTATTGAGAATCGCTATAAACGACCAGTTTTTGTACCTCTAGTGCTCTTGTTGTTCTAAGTCTGACCAAGTAGGCCTCATATTCTGCATCACTGTTAGATGTGTGGAAAATCCAGCCAAATGGAATGCTCGTGTACAACTCTTGTTGGTGAGATTAAAACAACACTTGCTCTGCCACTGGTTGTTTGAAGCTCCATCAATGTAAAGCTTCAAAATATCACCCTCAAACAAGGACTAACGACGCTGATTTGCTCTGGTTGGCAACTTGTTTGGTGGATTTTTTGGCAATTGCCCGTGGTTCTAGTCGAGCGTGAACTTAGTAATAAAATCTACCAGGATTTGGGCCTTTATGGTTTTGCGGGGCTGAAATCAAATGTCAAAGTTGGCCAACTCAATGCTCCACCGAGATATCCTCCCAGACAGGTCGGGCTTTTGTGATAAGGATTTGAGGGGATATTCGGTCAAGATCGTGATAGTGTGCCCTTGGACATAGGGTGCCAATTTCCTGGAAGCTGTGACGAGTGTGAGATTAATTTTTTAAGAGGAGATACCTGGTTTCCACGCTGAGCAGTGTTTTACTTGCATAGGACACTTGACTGTTTTTTATTTTGGTTTCGTGGACTAAGACTAAGCTGACTGCATGAGCCGAGACCACGAGATATAGATACAACATTTCTCCCTCTTCCGGCTTGGTCAAGCCAAAGAGAGATATTGCTTTAAAAAGTTTATTAAAGACGAAAAATAAGTCAAATTGTACCATATATTTAGTTATTTTTGTCTTTTTAATTTTTTTTTACGTTTCTGAAATCTCTTGTCGGGACAAATTAATAATCTATAAAAAATTAATACAAAATAAAAAATTATAATAAAATTTTAAATAAAGACAAAAAATAATCCTAAAAAATTAGTCAAATAAAACAAGATTTTGCATTACGAAAATACTTAAAGTAAATTTACTTGATTATTAGTCTAATTTCGTAACATTGTACTAAATAGAATATGATAGTGAAGTGATAATAGGAGTGTCGAGTATCAAGAACTAATAGTTACTTTTAATTTTAAAAAAAAATAAATATAATTTTATTATTAACTTTTAAAATTAGAATAAAAAAGTTTTCTTTTATCTGTTGAATAAACAATTGAATTTTTTTCATTTTTTGTCAAATAAATACACAAAAAAATAATTTTTTTTCTTTTATATCTTGTGCAATTAAAAGAATTCACAGTGCCACGGGTGTAGCAAAAATTGGACTCTGCGCGCCTCTTACCACCGCAAAATTGGGGTGCCAATTTAATCAGGGCGATGAAGTAAGAATTAGTAAGAAACTGACAAACCCCAAAACCCTAGTTCACTATATCCAGCTCCTCCTCTCGCTTATACCCCATGAAAGCTCCGTACTAGACCTGTAGAGACATACACCCTCCGACGATGGCGTCAATTGCAATACGTACCAGATCGCGAGCAATCATCAAAACCCTAAACCACGAATCCGTCAAATCCATCACCACCTTCGCATTCCTCTCTCAAGAACCCCAACTCGCCGAACCACCTTCATCAGAATCATCACCACATTCTCTGGCAGCATCACCACTGCCGCCTAGCCCGGCTTCAGGAAGTCCACTTTACAATGAGAACTGGAGGAACCCAATCCCAAGCTCCTCACTTATCCCCCGGGGTCTCATCGACCAGACGTCGGCGTCGCGAATCCTAGGCCTCTCGCAAAACCTGGACCTCGCTGCGGTAATGAATTTGTTCGCCGACTGGATGACGTCTCAGCAGTGGATCGACATCAAGCAGTTGTTTGAGTTCTGGATTAGGTCGCTGGATAAGAGTGGGAAGCCAAACAAGCCCGATGTCAACTTATACAATCATTATCTTAGGGCAAACTTCATGCTTGGGGCGTCAGCTGGGCAATTGCTGGATCTGGTGGCGCAAATGGAGGATTATGGGATCACACCCAATACTGCATCGTTTAATTTGGTGCTGAAGGCTATGCACAAGGCAAGGGAGACAGCGGCTGCTGAGAAATTGCTAGAACGGTAAGCCTTGCTTTGAAGAATTATGGATTTGAACCTTGGATTGTGATATACATGTCGACGTCTATGTTTGTGTATGCGTGTATATGAATTTTTGTTCCATTCTTGGCATGAGTGTAAGGCTTCATCTTGTTTGATGGTATTTTATTGGGGTGGTATTGTCTCCGTGGTACGTAACCCTAAAATTTCTCCTAAAGAAATTGTTCACACTTGTCTTGCATTTGGCTGCGGATTATATTGTTACCCTAATGTTTCCAAAATAGTGTGAGTTTACTAGAATGGGCGATATGGTAAAGGAAACAAACTCCAAATCTTCTCCTAGAGAAATGGTTTTCACTTGTCATGCATTCGGCTGAGGATGATCTTGTTACCCTAATGTTTCTCCAACATAGAGAACCTTATGTGAGTTTACTAGAATTGTGCTAAAGGACACAAACTCCATATAGAAAAGGCATAAGCTAATCAAGTAGGGGTGTTAAACATAGATTAAATACTAAAAATGTGTTACATTATGGTGGGGAGGGTTGATGGGCTGATGTTTTGCCATCATAATTGGTGCGGTGAAGAGTTGGAAATGATGAGGACATTGGTGGTAGATTATGTTCGGGGGAACCTACGAGAACACTGAAAAAACCTAGTTATGTGTGTGTTGGCGTAGTAAGTAGACCTAATTCAGCTCTATGTGCATCGACTCATTCATTTTATTGCCAGATGAATACCCTGTGAACTAATTGAGACCTATGAAGCACAGGTACTCCGAAACCAGTCACGTACATGTATCGGATATTTCTCGGATATTGATACGCACCCGAAATGTCCCGATATGTATCGGATACGCCAAATAAGTATCCAATATTAAAATTAAATTATTTTAATTTTGGATGCGCAATGGATACTTCTAGAATATGGCCGAATACTTTTAGGATACGGTCGGATACTTTAGGAATACGATGGGGAGATGCATTTGATTCACTTGAGCGTGTCGGTATACTTGAAGTTGCTAGTCTTTTTGTTGATCAATCGTGATATTCACCGATGAACCAAAGGGGATGCAATTCAATGATGAAGTTGATATGAGTAGAAATTAGTAGGAGCAATCACTTATTGGTTTAGACTTTTGGCATGTATTGAATGCTTTGTAGTATTTTTTAGTCTTGTTTTTTCTAATCTGAAAGACTTTTGAGAATTAACTTGTGCTAAATGCTTGGTATAATGTTATTAGCAATTCAATTACTTTCTATTTCTTTTGGCTCTTTTTTATGCATAGTACATGATCGATAATTATAAAAAAATTAATTTTTATAGCTGTATTCTCGACGTATCCGTATCCTTCTTTTTTAGGTTTTGTTGTATCGCCGTATACGTATCCTGTATCGGTATCTGTGCTTCCTAGATTGAGACCAAAATTTGACAAAGAGATATGAAAGGAGAGGAATAGCTAATCAGTTATTGAATCCTTATTGTGGCCTTCAAGTTATTGTACATTATATAGCTAGAGAAACATCCTAGTGAGAGTTTCGTTGAAAGATTTTTTTGGAGTTGGTTAAAACGAATTACCGTGGTCACCCATATATTACTAGAGTAAGTTGTTATTACAACCTAAACACCTCTATGTATAATGCTTTTAATATTCAAACACTTTTATATCCACATTACTACTTTATAACTTCCCTGTAGAAGAAATTAACTTCCTTTCGTCATTTCCTTTCTCGACACCCGCAAGACTATGTATTTCTTTCTGATCGTCCATTTTGACTGACTTATTGACGTTGTGTTTCATAGTATTTTGAATGTCAAGCAACTCTCAGTTTTTGAGCTTCACTTTGCTGCCCAAAAACTAATTTACCACACTATTGAGTATTGTTGGGATCTTCAGGTTCTCCCATCTGCATACCAGGTAACTTTGGAGGATGATAGCCACCAACTCCCTAGTTCTTTTTTCTCAGGGCCTCGTGTGGTCACCATTCGAAAGGAGTATAGTCACGTAGTTTCCACGTAGACCTCTCAGATGCCCTCATCTTTTACTGCTAGGTTTGCTCAGAAAGGTCAACCTCTTGCTTGTGTTGCTACTTCTACTCCTTGAGTTATCGATTCTGATACTTCTGATCACATGAGCGGTGTCTTTTCTATTTTGTCTGGTGGCCACCCTTCTAGCCACCCTTCTTGTGTCACCTTAGCTGATGGTTCCATCGTCTGATGTTGATGGGTTACATTATTCTAAGTTCATTAGTTTCGTTAGACTCTATTTTACATGTTCTTCGTTTTCTCTTTAGTCTTATGTCTGTAAGTAGAATTAGTAGTTTTTAATTGCTCTTTTCTATGATTGTTGTATATTTTCGGGCCTCAAGACGAGGAGTTTGGTGGCAGAGATGATTGTGACAGTTTGTACTACTTCGGTCATGCTAACCTTGTTGCTCGGTTGCTCTTCAATACTCTATTTCACCCTATATCAATATTATTGCCGGCTTAGTCATCCGTTGCTACACAACCTTAAATGGCTAGTCGCATCTTGTGGTCAAGTTGAGGATCTTTGTTGTGAAGTGTGTTTGTAGTAAACATCATTTTGTCTCCTTCCCCCTTGATTAGAGAGTCGCGTGTGTAGTTTATTTTATTTTATTCATTTCGATATTTGGGGTCAGATGCATTCCCTCACGCTTTGTTTTCCAGTAATTTTTTTTGTTATGCTAGATGACTACTCTCGTATTACTTATGTTTATCTTATGAAGTAACAATTAGAGTTTAACTCCTTTTTAAAATCATTTTATATCAATATAGCAATTTATTTTTATGTTCGTATTCGTATTTTTTGTTCTGATGATGCTCGAAAATATTTTTGTGATATTTTATCAATATTTTTTGATGATCACATTGTAGGAGTTGCTAAAGGCAAGTTGCGACACTTGTTAGAAGTCACACGGGTTCTGTTATTTCAAATGCAAGTACATAAATCGTTTTGGAGTGATAATGTTCTTTTTGTCGGTTACCTTGTCATCCGGATGCCATCTAGAGTTTTAGGGGTTCAGCCACCTTATAGGACTTTTTTTCCTAACCACCCTCTTCATTCTATACCGATTAAAGTTTTTGGGTGCACATGTCATCTTCATGCTCTTGATCTCAGCCAGTACAAACTTGATTCTCGGTAAATCAAATGCTTGTTTTTGGAGTTTTCTTGCACCCAACGGGAGTACAAGTGTTACTCTCCTTTTCGTCGTCACGTTGTTTGTGCTGATGTAACCTTTAACGCTTTCTACCTTTTTGCTCTAGTTCTCCACCTGTTGACCTGTTTCACTACATGCTCACCTTAGTTCCCTCCACGACACTGTCTTCATCACCTTTTCCACTACCACCATTGCAGGTGTATGTTTGCCGCTCCAAAGTACTCCTCGCTCCTGCTTAGCCTTTTGCCCCATCTTCTTCGCCGTCGCTAGATTCTCCTGTCTCTCGTCTCCTTTCCTATTGCCCTTCACAAAGGTACTTGTACTTGTATTTTTCATCTCATTACTCTTTATGTTTCTTATGATCATTTATCTCCATCACTTCGTGCCCTTGCTATTTCTATTACTTCTGTTTTTGTTTCCTGCATTGTTCAGGAGGACTTGTTCATTTATTAGTGGTGTACAAGTATGGAGGATGAAATGTCTACTTTTCATTGTAATTGAACCTAGGAGTTGGTTACTCTTCCACCGGGTAAAATCACGATCGGGCGGTATTTACTGTCAAATATCATTTAGGTTGCTCATTTGAGCAGTACAGAGCATGAATTGTTGTCAAGGGCTAGACTCAAAACATAAGTGTTGACAATGTTGAGACGTTTTCTCTAGTGGCCAAGATTGGCTCCGTTCGCCTCTTTATCTTTCCTGCTGCCAATCTCAGTTGGACTTGTTTTAACTTGACATTAAGGGTGCCTTTTTGCAGAAGGATCTTACTGAGGAAGTATATAAGAAGCAATCACCTAGGTTTGTTGCTCATCGATAGTGTATTCATGTATCTCACATTTGGAAAGCTCTATATGGACTCGAACAGTTTTTAAGAGCTTGGCTGGCAAGTTTAGTGATGCTATCATGTAGTTTGGCATGCGTTTCAGTCAGATTATTTGATTTTTTTCCATATCTAATGGAGGGAAAATATCGTTAATTGTGTATGCGGATGACATCGTCATTACAGTGATGATTGACAAGGCATTGCTGAGCTAAAATAGTTCCTACAACATCAATTCCATACCAAGGATCTGAGCAGCCTGCCATAGTTCTAGGTATTGAGGTGGCACGATTAAATGATGAGATCAGTTTGTCTCAGCGCAAGTGTATGTTCTCGATATTTTAGGAGAGAGAAGTTTATTGGGATTGAGAGCTGTGGATCCCAATGTCAAACTGTGCGCTAATCATGGGGAGTTACTGTCTTGTTTTGATTAGTATCTTTGATTGGTTTGTAAGCTGAAGTATCTTGCCATCATAGATTCACACATCTTGATATTTCGTTTGCAGTTAGTTTGATAAGTTTATGTCCATGCCTCGACTTCCTCATTGAGAAGCTGTTCTTCTTATTGTTAAATATCTAAAGACTCATCCAGGGCGTGGTCTGTTTATCAAGCCAAATGTCATTTACATGAGACATTTACTAATTCAGATTGGACAGGAGGATCTTTTTATAGGAGATCTACTACTGATATTTTGTTTTCCTGGGTGGTAATCTTGTTATTTGGAAAAGTAAAAAATAGATAGTTGTTGCTAGATCTAGTGCTTAAGTTGAGTACCGTGCCATGACACACACTACGTATAAGATCATTTGGGTATGGTCCTTCCTTGAAGGGATAGGCTTTGGTGCTCGGGCCATGAGTATGTATTGTGATCATGATTCACATTGCTTTTAATCCCATCTTTTATGAGAGAACCAAACATATTGAGGTAAATTACCACCTTGTTCGAGAAAAGATAGATAGTGGTGTGATTGCTACTCTTTTTGTGCCTATAGGTGCTCAACAAGCCGATATCTCACTAAGCCATTACGCAAGCCACAGTTAGAGCTATTGTGTAACAAGTTGGCTCTGTGTGATATCTATGTCACAACTTGAGGGGTAATGTTAAAGAGTTAGTTATTGTTATTTTCCTTGTTAGACATATGTCTTCAGTATTAGGGGGTGAGTCTATTTTAGTTGTTTTACGGATTAGTTGGGTCTATGTGATATCAGATGTGTCGTAGGGTAAAGTAATTATGCCCTAAAGTAATTTCTAATTTTTCTTGCACATATATTGCTTCTCTTTTCCATTTGCAATTCAGTTTCACCATGTTATAGTAATTTCCATCTTCGGAAGCAATAAATTTTTTTAGCTTTTGTTGTTTGCAATTCGTGGTCTTACCGACTTGGTAAATTGTGAAGTCACTGTTTTGAGGCCAAAAAAAAACCCCACAGGACTGGGCAACCTCACGCTTGGGTTGCACACATTCGGTATTTGATTGGAAGTTAGATTTTCATGCTCTACACCTATTTCATTTTCCTTTTGACCACAGAAGTTTTGGCGTGCCCACACTTGTTTCATTTGGCTTAGGTGTACTCCTATGGAGCACAACAGGTATCGATGCTCTATTTTTCCGTACATGCCTGTCTGCTGTTTTAAGTATTCTTTTGAGGGGTGGGTCATGGGTGTGGAAAAGGGCATTCCCACTTGGCTTTTCTTTGGTTGAATAAACCTTTGATGCCAGTCTTTACTTGTACTGAAAGTTTACTCCTATCCAAATTTTGGTTCCTTCTCCAGCCATAGATTTAATATCTTATGGACGGATCTTTAATTTCTTGTTATCAGGATGCTGCAGTCGGGAAAAGAATCTCTACCTGATGATGAGTCGTATGACCTGGTTATTGGCATGCTGTTTTTCTCAGACCAGATTGATTCTGCACTAAAATATGTAGATTTGACTTTAAAATCTGGTTATATATTATCAGTAAAGGTGTTTACTGAATGCGTGCAAAGCTGTGTTGACAAGGGGAGGCTTGATAGATTATTATCAATTATTGATAGGTGCAAGGTATGCCTCTGCTTTCAGTAAATTCTTAAATTTGTATCCTAGTTGGTGCGCTTTCTTCACATATTTCATTTTGTGACATTGGTATGGATATTATCAGAAAATGGATCAGAACAAAGCCCTTTGTCCACCCTGGAACCTGTGCAATTGCATTGCGGATGCTGCAATGCAAGAGGATAATAGTGAGTTAGCTTATTTTGCCCTGGAATTCATGGCCAAATGGATTGCAAAGGGTGAGAGCGCAAGGCCACCTGTTCTGATCTCTGTAGATGAAGGGCTGGTTGTTTCTGCACTAGGAACTGCTGGTAGAACATACAATGTTAAGCTCCTTGACGGATCATGGGCTCTGCTCAAGCGCTCGTTGCGCCAAAAGAAGGTCCCGAATCCAGAATCTTACCTTGCGAAGATATATGCCCAAGCTTCATTGGGCAATCTTCAGAAGGCTTTTAGTACTCTGCATGAGTTTGAGACTGCTTATGGAAATTCTACTACAGAAGTTGATCTGTTCTCTCCGTTTACTTCTTTATATCCCCTGGTTCTTTCATGCTCCAAGAACGGCTTTGTGACTTTGGATTCAGTACGTCCTATATTCTTCAAAACACAGAGTGACTCATCTGCTGACTGGCTTTATCGTTTTAAAAATCGTATTTTGTTGCTTCAGCATTCCATATATCATCTCTCCAATCTATATGCAAATGATGCTAAAGGTTAATCAGCCAGTAAAGAGAAATCAGTCAGTAATTATACCCATTTTATTTGTCTTTTAAGTAATTATTTGTCGACATTTCATTAGTAGGTACATGGACTGTAAAAGGCACCAATTGCCCCTTCGGTAGTTCACAACCCATTCGTTCACTACTTATTATATGCTAATGCAAGGGATATCATTAAGTTGGTAAGAAAGAGTTGGGAAGTTTCTACTACCTACATGAGAATTGTCACACGTACCATATTAAGCATGCTTTGCTATTGCATGTTTGATTCTGTTACGAAGTAATATAACAAGATAAGTAGTCCTTGGAGTTTGGTGATGTCTGATGATTCTCTGGTAGGTACTCAGTGATGCCACTTTTATTATTTTCTGTATGTATCCTTTTGCTGATTCAAACTGTTGAAATGTTACTCAGGTGTATTATCAACTGGAGAATCTTAGCCAAGCTGATCCTCCTTACAAGTCTGTTGCTGCACTAAATTGTATAATCTTAGGTTGCACAAACACATGGGATGTTGATCGGGCCTACCAGACTTTTGAAGCAATTAGTTCCACGTTTGGGTTGATCCCTGATATCCATTCTTACAATGCTCTGATGTATGCATTTGGAAAGCTCAACAAGGTACACACGTATGCCTTCCCTCCTGCTCCCTTCTCTGACTAGAGGAGAAACCCTTGTTTAGCTATGCCGGTCTATAGTCGGTCAAATTATACTTTACCTCCCTGATGGTTCGAAAGTGCACGCTTAACCACATCTGGTTGGGTAGTATGAAAATCTAAGAGGATTTGTCATTTAACGGTTCGTGGGTTAAGCTATACAAATGGAGAGGTAGATTATATCCTGCAAAAATGAAGAATGAAAAGACTATTGTGACCTTTTTGCATTGCATCGATGTATGTATTATATCCCACTACTTATTCAAGCTTTTCCAAAGAGCTTCACAAATTGCATTGTCAATTTCGTTAATCTAATCAACAAATTTGTGGGGTGTTGATTTGTGGACCCTCCCACGTGTCCGATGGAGAGAACTGTAGCTGCCCTGCTAGTATCTTCCTCACAACACTGATTGCACCCATCCTGCAAAAGGGACAACCAGTTAGGGATACCATGATCGATGGCCGATGGCTAAGTAAGCAAACTGCTGGAGCGTGTTCGGAGAACTATGTACTGTCGATAAAAGGTGAAGGTCGAAAGCAGAAACGCTGCCTGTAGACTGTTATGTGTGTGGCTTTTGATTCTATTCTTTGTTTTCTCATGCCGTTCGCTGTTGGTCTCTTGCTCTTATTTATAAGGCTGAGTGTTAGCTTGAGAGCACTTGAGTGCATTTCTTATACCAAAGTGTTATGGGCTGTCGGGTGTAGCAATTAATTCACATCCCACAATTGCCCCTTAGCTGCTTGTTGCTCAGGCTTTGTTGCCCGAATGAGAGCAGTAGTGAGCAATTCTTGCAAAGAGGTGACTAATTCACATCCCACAATTTCCCAATACTTTTAAGTGTATTAAACTCAACATTATTGAGGTGCCCATATCTGCAGTGTTTGTTTGCTACTTACCATATTTGGCAAGCAAGTGACCGTCACCAAAACCTTAATTGAGGAGATGCAGAAGCGTTTTGAACGGCAGAACTCCTTGTTCAACTAGTTGGAGACGCCTCTGGATGCGTTGGAGAAGATAGAGAAGCGTGTTGCTGGTGTAGAGAAGAATGACTATTGTCGACTGAACATTGTTGATGACAAGATTTGTCTTGCCCAGTAGAGTGCGCAGGATGCCATCGACTGTGCTATTTTTTTTTAAAGAGTTTGGGTAAAACTGTGGTGAGTCGTCTGTCGAGTTAGTTGCAGCTTGGGGATCCGAGTATGTCGGTTGTAGAGGTTTCTGTGGAGCCTACTTCACTAGTTGGGCCACCCGGTATTGCCGACAGGCTATTGTGCCCCAAGTGGTCAAACTTGGAAACTCAACGGTTTCTCCATGGTCATTGGGTTATCTTTAAAATAGGCTATGTGAAGGGAATGGCTAGCAGGTTCAAGTCGAGCTTTAAAGATGGAATGAAGAAGGGTTATAAAGAAGGCTTCACCACTGTCGAAGACCGGTAGCCAACGCGATGCCTTGGTTACTGCCGGTGTGATGCCTTGGTTACTGCCGGTTTCCTTGTCAGTCGTAATAACATTGTTGGGTTTGGTGATCCCCCACCCAAAGAGCCCTTATGCACCTTCTGACGCGGAAGACGAAGGAGAGGTCAAGTAGAGTTCCTTTTTTCTTTATACTTAACAATATTTTTTCCCTTCTTTGTGGGTTTAATAATAACGAAAGGATTTCTTTCGTTTGATATTGACCATGCTATAAAGCAAAGTGCTTGTCCATCGGCATGTGATGCCTAAGCTCTTTTTCGCCGAAGGCCATGATGGCTTGGCATTGTATGTTAAAAACATGTCTCCAGACGTTTGAATGTGCCGATGGTAGTCAATTTATCCTGTTTAAAAGCAAACTACATATCCTCTGATGCTGAGGATCTTGCTCGTTATAGAGCATGAAGGCTTGGCATTGTGTGCCAAAAATCTCTCATTTGCTGGAGAATGAAGCGTATGTACCCCAACTATGATAACGAGACTCCTACTCGTTATAGAGCATGAGGGCTTGGCATTGTGTGTTGAAAACCTATTATTCACAAGGAAACGAAGCTTATGTGCCCCGATATATGATGCCAAGGCTCCTGCTCGTCACATGGCTAAAGGCATCAATGCCAAAAACCTGTCTTTCACTAAAGAACGAAGCGTATGTCCCTCGACGTATGATGTTGAGGCTTCTATTAGTCACATGGGTAAAGACTTTTGAGAACAACTTGAAAATAAAGTGTTTATTCAGTTGTTGAGCCTTGCCGGCATATTCTGCCATATGATAGTCGCTTGGCTCATACTTGCCTTCTACGTACTTCACAACTAATTGGCTATTTTAGTACACAGTGAACTGTTGGGCCTTTCTTGCAAAGGCATGATTAAGGAAGAGGATAATGGCCTCATACTCTAGCTTTATTTTTTGATGCCTTGAAGGCCAAGGTGACTGAACGATCTATCATCGATCCTTTCGGGAAGATTATCACGCCCATGCTAACTCCTCTTGCGTTAGATGATCCATTGCAGTACATGCTCCATTGCTTTTTGTTCTTGGACTTTTCTCGATCAAGTTGGTGGTTGTGCCCTGTTCGTGAGCTTTAGTCATTGATACCTATTTCTTGGGCTTTTTATCTGGTAAACTCTGCCATGAAGTCGGCCAATACCTAGCCCTTGGTTGCTATTCTCGGTGTGTTGTGTATCTCATACTGCCCAAGTTCTGCTACCCAGCTTGAGATCCATCTGGTTATCTTTGTGTTCCTTAGTAGAGCTTTGAGGGGTTGGTCGGTATAGATGACATGGAGTGAGGTAGAAATTAATGTTGCAATTTGCTTGAAGCCACCAATAGTGCTATGACTAGCTTCGCCAATGGGAGGCAATGTTCAAAAAGTGGCCTGAGGTGTTGAATTAGTCATTTTCAAGCATTTCTTTCTCATTTGTAACCTCCACTTCATTGTGTGGAGGAACTCGCTTTGGATCATCTTGAAGTCATATGTCACTGTAGTACCTAAATTACAAAGCAAATAAATAATTGAGAGGGGAATGGTATTAAATTTTAAAAACTAAGTTAATTAAAATGGTAAGTTATGTTGTAATTACCTTAGATTTAGTGCATGTGGCAAGTAATGAAGGGGTGTATTGTTCTTGTTCCACATATCAACAAGTATTTTATGAACAACAACTTCTTTTCCAATAACGTCTTCTTGTGCTTTTAAATAGCCACTTTACCTTCTCAATCATAGTATACCATGTGTCATAAAGTGAAGAATAGGTTTGTCCGTGTCACATTTTCTAAGCATGTCATAAATAGGCGAAGTAAAGGATAGAATGTAGTCCACATCACCCCACCACTCTTCTCTCAACAAAGGTATCCCTCACAAATGATGTCTCATTCTCCTCTTTATGAGCACATTCCATTGACTATCAATTACCATCAATTTGAGGCCTTTCTTAATAAGCTTAAACATCTTGAGCATCACAATGGCGGAAGCAAAGCGAGTCTCTGCAACCGAAAGTAACTTTAAAGAAAAAACTCATTGAAAATAGCCAATCTCATCGAGTGATTCATTATGAAATTCTTAATGATAACATCACCGATGATGAGGCTAATCCAACTACATTCATCATAAACAATCAAATTACTCTCCACATGTTTTGCCGCACAAATGTTGTTCAAAGCAAGATTCAAGATGTGCACTATGCAAGGAGTCCAATAAATGTGAGGATATTGTGCTTCGATTATTTGCTCCACCACCTTACAATTTGTCCATCAGGATTTGAACCAGATTCTTAGGTCTAACCTATATGATTACCTCCTCCACCAATGAAGCAATGAAGTGTTTATCCTTGGTTTCTCCCGAACAATTGACAACCTTAAGAAACAAAGGTAAAACTCCAGTGACTGTCATAAAGTTGATTGAAGGTCTTCTTTGAGAATCACTCCAACCATCACTTGCAATCATCAAGCCCTTCTCCCACCATGTGCCCCTAATATTATCTAACTATCGTTCAATGTTTGCCCTTTCTCTTTGAAGGAATGTGGTTCTCAACAAGTTGTAGCCCAACAATAAGTATCCCGGTGTGTCGTTATTCGCGGCGAAAGTGTGAAGTAACATAATAAGGGTTTCTTGCCAAGTTGAAAGGCAAGCCCTCTCAGAGTAAAAGATTCGGGCAATCTCACCGTGTAATTGATCCTGGGCCCCAACATTAAAAGCTTTAATGATTGGATTATGACTTTGGCAAGTGCTTCTCCTCTTCTTTTTTGATCCCAACCCTTCTCGTGTTTGATTGAAACTTATGCCCGTAAGAGATGCACTAGAGGGAAGCAATTGAACTCTTTTTGGACAAGATTGTTTTGATTTCATACTCTCTTCTTCCAACAATCTATGAAATTCGGCAAAATCTTTATTTGTCACTTTCAAACACAACCCTATACCCTCACCCTTAATTTGCAACTTTGCTCGCTACAAAAGTTGCAATTCCATTTAAAAATTCCCCCCTTTCACTAACTTTTTCTAATATAGTTACAAATCTCCAAAGTGGTAATGCATCCTCCCCGGTGGAATGTTGAGGTGTGCTACTGGCACCCATTGAGGAGACATGTCCTTTATGAATGTATTATGTTTGAGATGATAACATATATTGAAAGAAAAAGAACATATAGCGACAGATATCACCAGTAATTATACATATAAATATACAGTGATTATATAATACTAGTGAATAGTGATTGTACATACAACTATATAGAGTATACGTACTGACACAACGTACCAGAGAGATCGTTGGAGCTGGAAGATGAAACGTAGATCTGGATTTGGGTATTTTAGGGCTTTAAACACTCAATTGCAATTTTAACCCACATGTTATGTAAAAACATATCTGCCTCCAAAAACTTAACAAAATACCAAATATGCCTCTGCTGTGTCCCCCCGCGTGTCCCATAAGTTTTCCAGCATGTCCGTGTCCTCGGTGTGTCCGGCACGGGTACGAGGACCTCCGAGGGGTGTCTGTGCTACATAGGAAGATGTGCACACAACTACAAGCTGCATGCTTAATTTCACAACATTGTTTTCTGGCTGCAGACATCTGAAGCTTCGCGAGTCTTTGAGCACATGATAGGTAAGGATGTGAAACCCAACGCAACGACATACTCTGTCCTTGTTGCTGCTCATCTCATCGAGAGAGATACAAAGGCTGCTCTCTCCGTTATCGACAAGATGGTAATTGCATTCATACTTGCTTATGTATCTGGCTTTAGCTTCTGCATTTTGAATGGTGTAAATGTTATCCTAATGGTTGGATTCCTTTGAGCAGGTAAATGAAGGGTTTGAACCGTCAAGGGAAATGCTGAAAAAGGTAAGAAGGCGATGTATGCGGGAGATGGACTATGTGAGTGATGATCAGGTGGAGGCACTGGCCAGACGGTTCAAAATCCGAATGGATACTGAGAGTCGCCGGGACTTGTTGTTTAATCTTGAGTACAGGGTTGATTACGCATGATAGGTAACTTCTGATTCACCAGAGAAAATAACTGTCATTGCAGATTAGGGAATAAAAGTGCATTGTTGCATGTTACTTGGTTGTTGACGTGTTAAAGAGTGAATTGAACTTTTTATTTTGTTGCCCTTTTGGAGCCACTTTTGTGGGCAGAGCTAGGATTTTCGGTTAATGAGATCAATATGTTACATGAGTAGTACGCAACTCATATGTTCTATGTGATGATGATTTTTAAGTAATGGACATGACATCTAATGGCATGACATGATTTTGAGTTACAAAGACCCCAATGATTTTCCATTGGTTTCCTTTTATTTGTAAAGGCACCCTAATACATCCAAATACATGTGATACATGCTGACATGTGTTTCAAGCCCTCATTATTACGACTTTAGATTCAGCACACCTTTAATACACACATTATACACACCAATACACTTGTACGACAAAATGTGACACAATACCATATTAGGACAAATGCTTTTGAAAGTGATACATCATAGTCTCTTATATAATGCTAATACAGGTGTCTTTTCTAACACACACAAATAAGCTATCTTTCATCCGCAGATCCTTATTCGGTTAAAAGGTCAGTGCTTCGTAATCTTCATAGTAGAAAATGCCTCATATCACATAGGGCAAAAAAGGCTAGGAATTAATTGCAGTGGATTACATAGGGCAAAAGTGCTTTTATTTTGACAGGCTGCCTCGGGCAATATTATTCCTTTGGTTAAGATGATCGGGGCATTTTTATAACTTTGGTGGTCTCAAATAGTAAAATGCATCTGCAGAATATATATAACCCTTTGTCAAGTGGCCCCAATTGTACTCCTTGTCTTCCCGCCCTCACCAATGGCAAGACATTGATGTGTTTGTGATAGCTTAGGTATATATAATCTCTGACTCTTCGAAAGAGGCAGAAGGAAATGGAGGATGCCCAAACTCGTCAGTTTCATTCTCACCGTGGAGGGCATCTCTGGTAATTTTCGTGGCTCGAAGACGGTTTATTTCTCTGCTCTCAGGTTCACTCCTCTCATAATGGGACATCTCAGCCTAAGGAATCTGCTTCTCCATTTTTCCTGGTGCTGTCATCCTGTCTAGTCATTTGGTGAATATTCAGCCTTCTGTAAATTGGCTGTGTGCGCGATTTCGGAGCTTGGGAAGATGAACATGAGGACCGTGGCTCCTCAGCCAAATAGTTGTTATTTCATGTATTCTTTTTGGCTCTTTTCCTGGCGTAGTTGAGGATATTAAACACGATAGAGTCAATGGGATTTTTGTATTATTTTGGTGAAAGTAGTATTCACTTGTGTTTTGGACTGCTTCAGCAGTTGCCACATTATGTTGCGGCAACTGCTGAAGATTGTGCAACTCTGACAATGCGAATGTACTACTTGTGTTGTTCAATGAATATTTCATTCGTTTCAATGAAATTTATCCTGGAAAACTAGTATCAGATGATGACAGGACCCTTCTGAAACACACTTTAGGAATTAAGCTTTCTTAGTTGCCGCTCGATCTGTGTAGGATGTGTCCTGTCGCAACTGTCCAAGGAAATGAGTTATAAGCAAAATGTCTTCAATGATCCCTTCATCCAAACTGTTGGCAACTGAAGCATCGTAATTGTTTTCCCTTGCAGATAAATTTGGTTTTGATGCCAGTATGTTGGCAATCTATTTCTGCAAAATTCATAAAATCATGGTAGTGTTACAAGATTGGCAGTAATGCCGTCGTTGGAGAATATGGGTATCATTGTATGATTTTGTTAAGGCCGTCTTTTGCAACCATGGAAGCTTAATATGGATATATCTAAGAGGCTGTATGTAACGTTTCTCTCATCTATATCTGTCTCCATAATGTTATGATAGACCAACACCGAGGGGTACAGTTTTGGGGGGATCTCTTTTTTGGCGATGCCTCTCAGTGACAAGGGATTTGCATGCTAGATTGCGCATTGGAAATTAGCATCAATTAGTGATCAAGGGGGAATTTTAATCGATAATGGTGTTCTTTCTCAAACCTAGCTTATTTCAATACTAATAAGTAATAATCGATGATGGTGTTCTTCTGTCGATTCAATTCAAAAGCAACTTTAAAGGGCAGTGGATTCAACTCATGGGTACAAGTCGATTCATGTTTTGCATTTCGACCCACGGCATGGGTTTTGTAGGGCTGTGGATTCAACAATAAATAAAGTTATTGACACTTTACAAATTACCTCATTTTATATCGCATGTGCATGTGGCAAACAATTATTGAGTATTCAAATAAGTGGAGTGGGCTCTAATACTCTATAGCTGTTTGTCATTTAAGTATGCGGTATAAAATAAGATAATTCATAGAGTATCAGTAGTTTTGTTAGTAGACTCAACTCGAAAACAACTTTAAATCAAGAGTCGTGTGCATCATTATTAGGACTATGTGAAATCTGAGCAAAAATATAAAATACGTTAAAATAGTAGAGGAAATCTTACCTGGAGCCCCCTCTACTCGAGTATTGCGCTTGTCTTCCTTCGCCCCTGTCGAGAACTCCCATTCCCTAGAAACCTCGACCAATAGAACTTATGGAGTTTTCACACGCCGTTATCCTTGCTGGCCTTTTGGGGCACGTTCGAGATAGTTGTAGTGGCTGACGACAGCGAATCCCAAATTAAAAAGATATAATTTTACTCTACACGGTTATTAAGTTTGAAGTTTAATTACATTTTAATCTCAATTTATATGTAACTACCAAAATAACCATTAATTGAAATTTAAAAAAAAAATTATACTGACCAATATGGACTGAGTATATCTCGATACGTTAGCCGGTACGATACATAGACCTGCTAGTACCATTTTTGATCTGGCACGATATGTATCGTTGGTATTGAACAATACGGTACGGTATTAATAACATTGATCATTTCCGCTAAACTAATTGTCCACAATGTGATTAACTTGATCGAAGCATCTCTATTTCCACGAAGAATTGTTCAACTTCTTTGATAATGGAATCCCTTAAATAAGATGCCAATTTAATCTGTGTCGACTCACATCCCGTTTGAATTGGAGTTTAAAGAAAAAATTGAATCGGATCAAAGGAAGTAAAAAAAAAAAAAAAAATTAAAATCTGATCAGAAGTAGATCCTCTTACCTCCGATCTAATCCTCACTCAATCAAGCCCTGTTTATTAAATATACAATTTTCATATTATTTATATTTTTATCCTTAGAAATTATTAAATATTTATTTTGAATTTTTTGTCATTATTTTCCTAAACTTATGTGGTAAGCTGGATATGTAAAGCAGTAGGCTTTCGGCTTATGTACACGCTTAGACCATCTATGCTGGGATCGAACTGGGCTAACCCCAGAATTTATATGCTCATGTTGGGTTAAGGGATTCGACAAGTCCATTTGATGTGATGTGCCTCGGTCAGATTGACAAGCACATGACATTTCAAACCATGCCCAAACCTCCTCCGTGGTTGGCATTTTCAGTTGAGAGTTCTTTATAATCCAAGGGCACTTTATTCTCACGTACACATGCATTTACACTATAGCTTTCAAATTGCTTTCTCTCTCTATGCAAAAGTTGACTTAAGTATCAAAGTGCCTACGGGAGACTCAATCCCAAACAACACTAACATAATTTGAAGTGTTTTGCAACATAGTGAAGAGTACGAAGATTCAACAAGAAGTCAAAAGAGTGAAATTTCAGACCCCACAACTTACAAAAAAATACATTTTTTTGTTTTAACTCGTCATGAAAATTTTGGGGCTGGGACCATGTTCTCCGATCTCATTAGGGACGGGAACTAGTAGATAATTTCTGTCAAGAAAAAAATGGGAACAAGACAAATATCGAGTTCAAAAATCAAAGATGTAAATAATCAAATTTGTCCTCGATCCACAGCGTTGTTATCCTTAGGCTCAAGACTGATTTTGGAGAGACTTCTGGTACTAAATATTATCATCATCCTTGATGGGAATGCAAAAAAAAAAAAAAAAAACTTATCCACCTCAGTTATAAGAGCATGTCTAACAAATATGTCAAATCTAATATGGCAATTGAATTTTTAAAAAATGACATTAAAACTAACTTCAACAAAAATATCAAAAGTATTATCAATTGCTATGTAACAATTGAAAAATAATGTCAAACTTGACATCAAATGTCAAATGTCTTTTTACCTCTAATTTTAAATATTTTTTTTACCTTCAATGTCTCAATTTGACATTTTTGTTGAAAATCAAAAAATTTGAATGTGAAATTTAAAGACGTCAAATTGCCACATAGGCCATCAAAAAAATTTGACTCTTTCTTAGAAATGCTCTAAGGAGCCAAAAAGGGAAGGTTCGATTTCAACTAATTAAGATCCAACATATGTACGAAAATACCACATATGACCCCCGCACTAGAGCTTCCTGTAAGAATAATAAGGGGAAACTGAAACACAATCTGCCATTAAAATTCACAAGCAAAACCAATAGAGAGTATAAGGCTAGCCTGAATGAAATCTATAGATAACTTGCGCGGAATATAAAGATTAAATACAAATAAACTAAGAAAAACTACGCGGTCAAAATCAGCCATTGGTGCAAATATTGTCATAACCAATTTCACAATATTATTGTAGGACTTCCAGAAATAAGCAACAGTAACCAGCACTGCAACCTCCTGAAATCCCTAGGAATTCATTACAATCCGGAACCAAACCGTTTCAGCAATTGTAAAAGGTAAACGAAAAATGACATTCTAAGGCCCTGAAATGCTCTCACTGGTTATAGTGCAGAGATCATTCAGGAGAAACAACAGAATAGGGAACAATCAAAATATTGCTTATCCTGTTCATATGCACTCACTCCAAATCAAAACCAGTACAAGAACAAAGGAGGAATTGTGGTTAAATGGTGAACAGCATAGAAATTGATGATTCGGACCAACCCCTCGACAGGCAGCAGAAAGAATAGGGTAGAATCCCAGTCGACTATAGAATAGGAGGGTCTTTATAACAATAAGTTAAACACAATTAGTAATGGCACTCTTCGACACTCACCCAGTTGAATCTATTCACAACACCACATAGGTAATCAGATGTAGGGGAGATTACCATCTCAAACGTATCATTCTGGTATTGGGCCATGTCTGGCTTTACTATTTCATGTGGTAAAGATGTGCCAATGGTGATCTGATGATATAGATTCTTTAATTTTTTCAAGCCTCTTCAGAATTTCCAAGAAACAGGGTCTCAGGTTCATGTCTGCTGCCCAGCACTGTTCCGTTAACCTAAAAAGTTCAACCACACACCAGAATACCACCAAAATGCAAGCTCATGTAACTCTTAAGCGAAAAAACTGTCAAGAGAATGTGATTAATTCTTGATACACGTCTAACAAGCATGCATAAGGTATGGTGCAAACATTGAAACCCTGTTAAGAGAACTAACAATCGACTTACTCTCTTAATTCAGGAGTGTAACCTTTTGCTCTGAACATGGGCCTGTGTCCCTCTGCCACATATTTGGCTGCCTCATAAGGTTCATAGTGAGACATCGGCGGATCACCTTCAAGCATCTGCGCCGTTTAAGAACGGTATAATCTTAATCTTGTTTCCATCAGTTCACATCTTCATAATACAAGGGGAACGAAAATTACCTCATACAGTATCATTGCGAAAGAGAAAACATCGACCTTCTTATCATACTTTCGGTGCTTGAAAACTTCAGGAGCCATATACCGATCTTTTGTTATTTATACCATCAAAAGATAAGGAACTGTTAGATGCAAGAGTTCCTCAATTATTGAACATACAAGTACATAAGTATATAGAAACACCCACAGCTTCCAGTCTCGCCGGTCATTTTGTAAACATCATGAGAATTTTGAACCCTGATGAGCTTGCTTAGTCCAAAATCCCCAACTTTTAAATGGTCTGCACTGGAGTTGACTAAAAGGACATTCCTGTAAACAATCGCCCTATTCAGCCAGCTCATAATTGAAAAAACCAACCAAAACCGAGATTAAAAGCAAAACAGATGTTTTAATCTCCACATCCCCAGAGATCAAGCATGAAAGTAAGCTAACCATATATCTCCACACAGATCTGGCAAAAATGATAAACTCACCTTGGCTTTAGGTCTCTGTGTATTACAACATTTGGCTCATTGTGAAGATAAGCCATGCCTCTGGGAAAGATTTGCAAAATTCAGATTAGTACGACAGTCGAATCTACAAAGCTTGAATAGACAATTTGAAAAACTACTAGGAAATAAGTATTGTGACTATAAACTTTATCCATCTTCATTTTTCTAACCATGGAACACACTGCATAACATGAGGAAAGCAGGGACCGACAGAGCCTTCTCCCGTTCCAGATAGCAAATTATCTTAAAAGAAAAAGGAACTTCATTTCCTTCACTAAAAAATTCGACACACTAGTCCTGCTGTGTGAGGACCATTCCGGTTTTTAGTTTAATTTTTTTCTTAAGTTAAATAATTAGTGAATACATGGGAGTTTTTGGGGTTTTAATGAAAATTCTAGTTTGGAGTGAAATTGAGATTTTATAGGACTCGAGGGGTTTAAACATAATTAAATATTTTGTCACTATATAAGCTGCTTCATCCTAATAGCCACAACACAAACCCTAAAAAACTTATGATCAGGTTTTCTCCCGTACTCGTTCATGCAGTGATCCAGTGTGGGGTCTGAATCGAGCATCTGAACCTAAGATTCTCGAAGAACGTGAAGTTGGAAGATCGCTCCTAGTGGCAAGAGCTCTAAGTCAAGCCTAGGTTCAATCTGTCTCGCGAGAAATCGAAGATTTTTGCAGAAATTAGGGTTTCACCAGAATCTTGGTTGGAGGTAAGATTTCATATTAATCTCAGTTTAACGTCGGCTAGATCTTCGTTTCAATCGTTGTTACGTGCTTTGTTGTGTATATGTTGATTGGTTCATGATCATGTGTTGTTTTCCGTAGAAACCGAACGTGTTTTCGGAAAAAATTAATGGTCTGAACGTGTTTTGTTCGTGTTCTGAAACAGAGAAGAAAGTTTGTGGAGGCCGCTTGAGCAAGCTCTTTAGTTTTTAATAGAAGAAAATTTTAAAATTAGGTCGCTTGAGCAAGCTTAGAAAATCTTAACTTTGGCTTTTCGAACAGTGGGTATATTTTTGGCACTCGAGCGACCTTGATGAAAACTGGACGATAGTTTCTTTGTCTCTTGCACGTTTATTGGGTATTCTATTCGGGTCTGCATGTTCGGGTCTTGTACAAGTCACCACGGAAGGTTCATATGTTAATGGGTCAATGTTGTGACTACCTCGGATTGGTTTCTGTGTGATTCCATCAGTGTAATTCCGTAAAAGGTGATCAGAAGAAGGGGTGTTCCAGTCGATGCTAGTCCAAGAACCCAACTGCAGGGAGAAAGTCCTTCAGCAAAAGACCATAAATATATTACAAGGTAAAAGTCCTTCCGTGAAAGACCGTAAATATACTACAAGGTGCTCTATGTGAGGGTAGGCCCTCGGTGAAAGTCCGTAAATGATTTGAAGACTAGAACTGAAATTTGGTTGTAGCCTGAAAATAGAATTTAGTTTCACCAGAGAAATTCAGACTGGGACAGGGTGTAGGTTCTCACATGGGTTGCATTTGTCGCTGGATGTAGCGAGGCATCATGTAATGCATGTGGTTTTCTTTAGTATAAATGAGTGAACAAACCTTTTACGAGCTGTATACTTTTGTACTAACAAAAAACCCATATGTTTTGGTGTAGAACAAGTTTTAATCCTCGTTATTCTACTATTAGCATGTAATCCTATACGACCTTCGGCTTATGTTGTTGAATTTAACACTTGACAAGTAATGATGGCGATCCAAGGGGTTACTGTCTTGGAGGATAACATGAAACTTTAGTAGCAGGGTTTTATTTGATAGTTGTTGGACTGTTATTTTATTAGGCATTATAGGCCTGAATTTATTATTTAGTTGTTTTAGTTGGGAATTGATGTAACAGATTTAAGTTTATTATGATTTTCTTTATATTGGGATTGTGTATGGTTTGTTTACTGCTCATATCATACCCTTAAGAGTTTGGAGTGTGACATGTTGAAGTACGAGACTATGAGGAGTAATCTGACTCCGTTTGATGGGCCTACTTTCTACTTTCAAGCACACATAATAAAATATTTTCAAAGGAAAAAAGGACCTCATACATAATGCGACAAGGTCCCATCTCATTGCACAAATCAAAACATACAACTGGATCACAAATCCAAAGGAACGTGTCTCATGCCCTTGTTTGGAACATTTGCTATCAAGATTAAATATCCTTCTGGTAGGAAATCCCACAAAATGGAGGATAAAGAATACTTTGGCGAAAAAACCAAACCAAGAGTTATGTCCCCCAATCAATTGGCATCGGATATATGAATTCATTTTCTCCCACGATATTTGTTGACGGCATCGTGTTCGTCAATTTCCAAAAATTCTAGATCCTTTTTGAACTACCTTTTTTAAAGTCAAATTGAGTCTACCACTTCCCATGGTGCTACCATTTACAGTAACCATATTACTCCTACTAACTATAACATGAACCGCTCATTAATAGACAAATCCAAGCGGGCTTAATCCATTTTCTCTCATCTTATCTTCTAACGGTGCTACCCCTACTATTCCGCAAAGGTTTTGATTTCGATTTCTATCTCAAAAGTCTTACCACTCATCCATCTCAACATTGTCATTTCAACTACACTTATTTTATTGTCATGTTGCTTCTTAGCCCCAACAATCTATATCTTATAACATTGCTGGCCTTATAACAGTACAGTAAAATTTTCTCTTCAACTTCGCGGGTATCTTGCAACCGCATAGCGCTCCCAAAGCACTCCGCCACTTTTTCTATTCAACTTGTATCATTAGCAATCTCTACCTCCTTACCAACAATTGAGCCAAAATACTTAAAACGCAAGCTTCTTGATAATTCTTAATTTTGGAGGATCACTTTGTCAACACTAGTATTTTGACTGCCGCTAAACTTGTATTCCATGTACTCCCTTTTATTTCTACTGATCCTAGATGCTTTTAACTCCAGTGCTTCTCTTCAAGTTTCTAGTTTATCACTAATACCCCGTGTCGTTTCATCTACTAAGACAACCTGCTGTGTCCCCATGAGTGCTATTCACATATCCCCGTGTCTCAATGTGTCCCTATTCTGTCCCACCTTAAAACTCTTATTAAATACAATGGACACGCCATGTGGCATGTCTAGTATGATTTTGGCATATCACCAACGTGTCCGACACGGGTATGGTGATCTCTTGTGTGTCGGTGCTTCCACACTGATTCCAAAGTCAAAGTAAACACAACATCGTCAGTTGAACCGACTGGACTGGGATAGGACAAAAGTAGTATGAGCTCCATTGTGATTCCTGAGGGATGAATTAATGTAAAACTAGCATTCTAAACGATCCAGCTGCAGATTGAACAACTTGTTCATTTCTTTTTTCAAAAGAAAGGAGTAAGTATGTTCTTTTCCTGGTTTCCCCTTCTATTTTTTCCTTTCCAGATAATTAGTACAACCCCCAATTTCTAATGTTCATATCACCTAAAGCTGGACTTGATGATTAAATAACTCATCTGTAACAAGCATTTCTGTAGATATACTTGCATGGTGTGGAATAATAGAAAGAATCAGAAGGATATCTTGTATTTATGATGGAAGAAAAATTTGATATTAATTACCTGGCAATGTCTAATGCAAAGTTGATAGCTGTTGATGGACTAAGAGGACCTTTTTCTTTCAGACACTGGTGAAGGTCACCCTACAAAAAACGTTAAAGAATGTGATCATTTGGCATGGGAACACTAGTTTTCATGAGGGGGGAAAATACTGTTTCAGAACACAGTAGAACAGTATGATGCATTAATTACCCCCCGTAGGTACTCAGTAATTAACATTAGAGGCTTTCTTTCCGTTACGGCACCAAGGAATTGGACTATATTTGGGTGCCGAAGCTTCACAAGCAAATTCACCTCATGCCTGAAGTCCTGACTGAATCAGAGCAGAGAATTACAAGTAGTCGTAAGTGCACAGACATTAAATAACATAGCTCTAACAGCAAAACATATGATTTCTTGTCAAGGGGAAAACAATATCTAACATACCCAATAAACATTATACCGTAAACTTAATGGCAAGTATAATCTCTTTGAAGATATTTGTTCAGCTTAACCTCTTTGAATACCTGTTTTCAAAGAGAATAAATCTTTGAATACGCCTTTTCAAAGAGATTATGCTTCCGAATATGGCAGGTCTAACATTTTACCTTTGGCTCAGGTCCCATTTACAATCAACTAAGGGTAGCAAATTTCAAGCACCAAAGAAATCATTATTCAACTTCGAAGAACCACTATCATTGATAGCAACCATGAACCCGAATCCTGTAGCTCATGCATCGTGGGGATATATTTTTCGGAAATATAAAAAAACTCAAGTCCGTTGATAAGTAATACAGACAGAGACTTCGAATTTACATCACCAATCTATCATCCGAGAGATTTGGTAGAATGCGTTTGACAGCTACTGGTGTTCCACGCCAGCATGCTTTTAAAATTTCACCAAAGGATCCCTGCCAGAATCAGCAACCATCGAGTTAGAATAGACCTTAGAGATTAAAATTATGCACAGGAATAGCTTTACAGCTGACAGCCAAAGTACACACGAAAGACAACTATAACATGTAGCGACAAACATAAACTTGCTCAACTCAAGCACAGCCCTATAACCCCAAAAAGTAGATCTTCTAAATTAGACATCTATTTCCATTAGCAGCTTTGTCTAGAGTTCAGTGGGCCAACCTACCAGGGTCGCGATAAAGCATGTACCTAATAAGTGATGGCCCAAATTATATACAGCATGAAGTTCTTTCACACGTGTGTGACCGTACATCTCACATTGACCATCAACCTACCACCCATTCAATTTTTGGGCTTGCAAGGTTAAAGATTAGATTAGATGTCAGTCATGTCACCACAACAAAGCTCTAAAGGAATGTTAATTCTACTAAAATATCAGAGTACAAAGACCAACCAAAAATATCGAAGAACCAGTTTTGGGTACAATATTAGTCATATATTGAAAAATGGACACCAACAAACTAGGTATATACATGAAGTAGAGCATATTGAGGCCTGAAAAATACACATACCAAACTGGATGTCTCGAAGGACAAAACTCTACCATTAAAAATTTATAACCCATCATCATGCACTTTTGAAGTTTGAGTTCGACAGGATAACAAAATATAACTGTAACATAATTACTATTAGTAATGAGCAAAGCACATATTCATAGTCTATAAGTAAAAGAAAATTGGAGAGTGGTTTTTACTATGCACACCACAGCTCCTAAACGTCAGCCATTTCTTCCTTTTTACCCTCCTCCTTTCATTGGTGCTTTCCTTTGATTTAGGGACGGAATTGTGTTTTAACATTTTTTTCTGCACAACATAATACCAGTGTGGTTTGGTCAAATTGATACCTTGGGACCTTCCATCTTCCTTTGCCCTTTTTACTCACCTACTCCTATTCTTTTCCATCACTTACAGTTACCAAGAATTAAGGGGACAAAGGTTCTCTGAATCTTCCTACTTCCTTCCTTGTCCCTTTTCTCTTTCTTCTCTACAAAGGAAGCATCACAAATCAGAACCAGTGATTAGCTTCAGAAAACACCCCAAAATCTTAAATCGAACAGTAAACTCTCTCTCGCTCTCTCGCTCTCTCTCTCTCTCTCTCTCTCTCTCTCTCTGAGTCTTCGTTGTCTTCCGCATCGATATTCTGCCAATTGCATTCATGTGAGGAATTGTTCGGAAAAATAGAATTTTCAAAAAGAATATTTTTGGTGGTTTTAAACCAAAAATCAAGTGGGGTCCAAACACCGTGCGAAGTGGGTCTTAGTGGTTTCGATACACCTAAGTAGGGGGTATAAGCCAAAGAAAGAATGGACAAATTTCATGAAAGAGTGGAGGATTAATTGACATTCTCTCTCTCTCTACTCTCTCTCTCTCTCTCTCTCTCTCTCTCTCTCTCATTCGATTAGGTTTTCCATCATCGTGCTCCGGCAGCAGAAAGATCAACTAACGAAATGGTATATTTAGGCATATTGCACACGAATCATGCATGATACTGTAGATCTGTTGTTTTTCTTGGTTAATGTATTGATTCGACAGCAACAATAGACCGTATTGTTAAAGTGATGGAACGGGCTGGGGTAAGAACTTAAATTTCCCCATTAGGGTCGTCCAAGCAAAGTAGGTGAATCCATAATCTTGGAAAAGTTTTGCAAGAATTCCAAAGTATTTGCTAGAGGCTAGGGTCATGATACAATTACTCCTGACAAAAGCTAACATGGATAGAAACGCATAAAACTCCTCTTCTAACCCAAATTTAGAACTTTTGTGCTTGTGAGTTAGCAATTATATTATCTCTTAAAAGTTCAATATCTATTGAGGGAAATGAACAATGCTAAGATACTTTTATATTTCTCATATGCCAAAAAAAAAATATACTAACAAGTTGGTGATCGCCTAAATGTAATATAGATCCGAACATCTGATATTATGGACTGCATATTTGGCATTTCTTGATGATTTTTTTTATATGGTCCCCTGGCTAATAAATTAAAATATCATCTGGATTTGGGTTCTATGTTGTTGTGCACCATACAAAATTCATCAGTTCTATGTTTATTGTTGTTATTGACTTTGTAAGGCTTTGTTTGTATTCTATTCTTATTCCTAGATGACTCTGCAGGAAGATGAAAAATAAAGGATAGCTGAAAATCACACCAGTGGCTCTGCACAAAGACCAAATACTACTCAGGTATGAAGGTGAATTAAATTTTGCAATCAATGGAAAGAACTATTGCTTGGGGTGGCCAATGGTCAATCTATCCCCAAACACGACTATTCCATTCCATTGTCATTTTTTCTGTTCCTCTGTGGGAAAAGGTGGGGTTGTTTGTTAATGTAAGGCCTGCTTTACCAACTCTTTTAGTCGGCCAAGGCATGCAATAAACTCATAGCCCTTCACGTGTTCTCAGACTGTAGTTAATTGAATTTATGTTCTTGTTTCTTCTGCAATTTGTTGTATTTCCAATGTCTTATAACGTAGACTTCAAATTTTTCTCCGTTCCCTTTTCTTGTACCTATGTTCTTTTCATAGCATCATCACTGGATTGGTGTCCAAATAGTTTTTTACCTAACAAATGAAGGAATCCCAACTGTTGAAATCGGATCCATTTATATAGGCAACTAGACATGTCCCTTACAATCCTTTACTGAATCAAATATTTGATGGATTTGTGGTCCACCCACCATTCTTAGAAATCAAATATTCGAGAATTGTCCTTGACAAGCTGGGAATAATTGAATCCCAATATTGGGTTTTGAGTTCTTCATTTATTTTGAGTTTGTCTTATACAATTGTGTAGAAATTTTTTTGGGGCTAGGTCAGCTAATGTTTTCCATTTGAATGCATCTGTTGTGCACTTCAAGGCCTGCACGCGGTGATAATGAGGTTTACGAAATTTCAAAAGAGTTCCAAGAACCAGACAAGTCGATATGGAAGGAGAATAGAAAAAAGTTGATGCATACATTTTCCCTAATGCAGAGGATAAAGTGATCAAGAGAGCCAATAGGTAGACAAATTGAACGACCAAACGAAATTTGAGCTTAAAAAACTCAGATGGCGAAGATAATTTGAATGTCCCATCAAATGTACAGATGCTACAAGAATAAATCGACATAGGTTCAACCTTTTGACTTTTGGCTTGTGTATGGAAATTTGTTTACGAACCATACATGGCATGTATCTTATGTTTAACAAAGAGGAAGGTCTTTTTAATCCTCATAGGAGATAATGTGTATCACTGTGAAAGTAGTATTTACCTATTTATTGTTTATTTATCTTTTATTATAAGGGTAACGTAGTCTTTTTGTCTCATTAGGGTGAGCCTATATAATCCGTCTCAACCTTGTATTATTCTTTATCAATTGAATGGAATAGAATAGCTCTTCACTTTCTCTCCTAACATGGTATCAGTGTTCCGTACATACTTTTTGCATCATCTCCTTCAGCTGCATAGGGTTTTGCGACAGCAACCAGCAACCCTATATCTGAATCAAAACTTATTTGTCCGCACTCGCGGGACATCACTTGCACTCACCAGACTCTATGGTACTCTAGCGGCCCTCATCGTAGCTTCGTTGGCCCTTCTGACTCTAGGTCTGCTCCTCTCACTCGTCTCCCGCCTTCGTTAGTCTCATAAGCCCCCGTTGGACCTTCGCCACCACTCGCCGGACATCTTGGTACTCTGGTGAGCCTCGCCAAATCTTCGTCTGTCACTTGCCATCGTCACCAACCCTCTCATGTCTTCTCTAGCTTTCGTCAACCATGTTCCATCACTTTTGTCCATGCTTTCCAAACGATCTAAACCTCTCACGTCTTCCTCTGTCTTCGGCAACCCTCATCGGACCTTTGTAAGTATCTAGCAATCTATGTTTTACCCGATTTACGAGACCTCTAGTTCAACAGCCCCTGTTATATTTTGATTTTGTGCGTTTTCATCATGTCAAAGGATAAAATGCAACCTATAGCATACAGTTGACCCGTAACAACTATTCTTATGAGTTGAATGTCGTGAAAATTTTTAACGTTGGTGAGGGATTGTGAGGATATGTTGATGGTTCATTACTGCAACCTTCCGATCCTAAACTAGAAGGGCATGCAATTGCTTTTGTAAAATGGGATATGAAAAACACACGAATTATTACTCAATTTCACATCTCTATAGAATCACGTACTAGCATGAATTTTTCTAAATACAATACAGTGAGGAAATTGTGGGATTATTTACTGACTATGTATCTTAAATCAAAATTTGCTTACTATGAACTTGAAATGTCTATCCAGAGTGCCAGTCAAAAGGATAAATCGATTAAGAATTTTGCAATGAAATGACTAATTATTGGGATCAGTTGGCGCCTATGGAACCTTCAGACTTGCAATTACTTGATGGCTATGCCACTATCGTGAGAAATAAAATCTCGTGCAGTTTCTCAGTGGCCCTTCAAGATCAGTTTGTGCCTCTTTGTGGGGCTATTTTGCATCAGTCTTCCTTATCCTCATTTGATGGTGCAATTCTTGAACTTATTGCTGAGGAAACTAGGTTCAAATTTTCTACTTTCGATGGCATTATCCTTGATGATCCTACTGAGTATCGAGAATTCGGTGGTTGCTTGGTATATTTTACTGTAACTCCCCCCAATATTGTTTATCTCATCCATATTATCAACCAGTTTGTGCTTGTCCCTCATTCTACCACCACCCTATACACTTCTATCTCTATCTCTTTTCCCTCTCGATAACAATTGTCATTTCATTCGTCAACATCTTCAGTTCGGCACAATTGACCTACCTTTAGTCCCCGTTTTAGTTCTTTACGAAGAATCACAAGGCTAATCTGTTTCATTTTCGACTTGGCAAACTCATGATACTCTTTGCCCTTACATCCTGAGAATTGGCCCTCGACCTGATATACACAATTGGGGCAACCTCATTGGGACCACAGAACCACAGAGCAAGTACGCTCAAGAGAGACGTACCGAACTTATGGCCCACCATACTTCCTTGCGAACTGCACTGGACTCGCCAGCGCCTCCATCAGCTTTACTGAATCACCTAACCCAGAAATACCGATCATGCACAAGAAGACAAGCAAGGCCACTCGGACCAAACCACACTAGAATAGACTCGCTAGAC
>JABCMJ010005629.1:0-13663 GCA_014822125.1 Arbutus unedo
TTCTTTCTTTCTTTTTTTCAAGCTGATTTTACCCAAAAAAAAAGGTCTTTCCACTTTGGAGTCTGAAGTGTAATTAAAACTAGTTTCGACTAACTCAGGAACCATTTCAATATCATAGGCAACTATTAGGATTTCATCACTATGATCACTCCATGTTGCTTCCTCGATTTCTTCACATTCGCAAATACATGGTCATCTCCTCCTTCTAAAACAGAATCCGCACTAAAGCACTAGTCTTTCAAGATCTAATTTCTTGCTTCGCCAAAAAAGATATGCATACCATGTTGATTGGAACATCTGAAAATGTCCCAAATTTGATAGTACCCTTATAAACTTCTTGGTCAGAGCTTTCTTTCTCTGCTTTTGACTCCAACTTCGATGAAGCTTCCAAAGTGTTCACTTCCATTGGTGTTGGATCCTTATTCAGTCCTCCATGTTCTATAATAATTGCCTCTAGTAGCCTTGGTTGATAACTGGCTAAGGAACTGGACAACGCTGAAGTACTATTTTCTGACTCGTTGTATCATAGAAGGGATGCTCCGAAAGTCTTCAGTGTCTAGTTTTCCTTCTACTGAAGCTCTCTGTGCATTTCTTTCACGGGATCCTTCTTTTGTTTCCTTGAGAAACCTAGATTGGATTTAGATCCCTTCCAAGCAGAATCTCTAAGCAATGCCTTTGTGTCATGCCTTGAATTTTTAATCTATAAATATACATATCCTTTAAGAAAATCTCACAATTCTCACCAATAAGGCCAAAACATTTCATTCATGATCAATCATCCAATTAGAGTGTAAAATGTAATACCAATCAAAAGGGGCATAACCCAACCTGATATATCAATATCCAACTGTTCAAAGATATATTATTTGATCACAGAAATAGACTAAGGATAAATGACTTACATAAAACCTTTCCAAAAAGTTTACAAGACACTACATGAGATCTATCAATGTAGCTTTAAAAAATGAAGCATCATCTCATGCATTTCAAAAACTCTATGCTAAACTCCCGGAAGAGTACTAAAAAATGATAGGGTGAGCTACATAGCCTAGTAGAAGAATCTATACCAATATTATGAACATTTGAGGTGAATTGGCATGCAACTCAAATACTATACAATAACAAGTATAATCTTAGAATACTAAATCAAAATATGCATACTCAATGTTCTCACCCATGACGTTATTATCTATCCATTAGTTTATATGTCTATCTCTTAAATTCCCTATTTCCATTATTAACATATCGGCATTCATTGCCATATTAGTTCTCTATTAAGTTTTGCCCGAGTTGGTTACTAACAACATAACATGCTCACTAAGCACAATTTCAATGGAAGCCAACGATCTTATACATACTCCTAGTACCCTACATAAGCATGATCATATGCACGACACAAAGAAATCAATAGAGTAATGCCATAACAATCCATTAACACCAAGTCATTCATACGTCAAATACTTTAGCACAACCTTGCTCACGTGTCCCGTCGAAATATCATTGTCATGTGTCATATTAGTGAATTCCTAGCATTTTTTCAGAATGGAACCAATATATTCCTAGCATTCCCAAAGGAGTCTAGTACGAAGAACAACATCTTATCATCATTTCACATGTCAACATTAATCAATGTATCACATTCTAATTTCCATCAAATGAATAATGTATCAGAAGGATTTCTAACATTTGACTACTCGAAACAAGTCTTAAATTCCCATGCAGTTCGGCAATCCACAAGAAAAGACAATTCATATTCTATAATATTAAAGCTAATCTACTTCAGTAAAGAGAGAAAAGCAAGCAACTAAAGCCTAGAAAGATGACTGTGCACAAACACGTCGTAACCAACAAACCCGCATCATATCCATGCCAAAACCTCATAACTCATCTCATGGTCAAAGTTGTTGTATAGGAACACACTATATACTCACACATATGTTAATCAAGATGGACAAGGCATCTCACACATAAGGAGTCACCAATCCACATTCTAACTCAACCACACACGGCATAATGCCTTACAATAGGGTAAGGCCTAACTCTTTCCTATAGGACAAGGGAAATCCTTACTATACTAAAGTCGTGTGAAAAATCTCCTGAATCGACAACAAGTAGGGTAAACTCAAGGAGGAAGAATCTCACATGTGATCCTCTCACAACAAGATCTGAAACACGGTCGATACAACAATACCTCACAAACAAAGTCTCAGCCTAAGAATCAGCAAACGTTCTCATACTACGAATATAGAGTGATGGCAATATCAATACCAGATAATCCTGCTATTTCCTTTCCAATACTCAATCAAACATCCATTATCTTCCACAAAATATCATAGGTCTACATTAATTATTCCCAAAATAACTTTCATTACACAGGTTAAATCAATACCCATATTCGGTTAATTCATTATGTTATTGACTTGTAAAATATCATAGGGTTTTATTAGAATTCCTTAAGTTTCAAAATGTTACTAGATCTATGATACACATTAGCCAAAACATAAGTTATCTCATAAATTCACAATATCACACCCTCAAATCATACACAACAAACTCAAACTCATAAACGCGATGTAATACACAAAATGGTGGCCCATCGAATCAACGGGGATCGTAGAGAGAAGGTGGAGCAAATGGTAGAGAGAGAGGGAGAGAGAGAGAGAGGGAGGAAAGGGTGAAATGAGATGGGTGTGGCCTCCCCCTCTCACAAATCAGATTTTTAAGCCTCCACATGTGCTATCAAATAAAATCTCAACACTCGTGTACGTGTCATAACGAAATAAAACACCCGGGTCCAAGCTCTGCTACAAAAAGTTACGAATGACATCAAATAAATCAAGCACATATTCTGAAATAATTAATTAAAATGCAAAATATTTTCGGGCCCTTACATTTTGCCTCTTGAAAAAGAGTACACCTCATTTGAAGTTCTCTTTTGTGCTTGAGACAACATAGGAACTAGTTGTGGCACCTTCGTTTTTTTATTTCAAAGTAATACCCATTGATTCAAGGTTGATTAAGGTGGTTTCATCATCTTTGTCCCTCCCTTGGACAATTTCTTGTAACCCCAGAACAAACCTGGTTTGATTTCCTTCAAGAATCAGTTTGGCACCCCTTTCACATGGGTAAACTCATCATAACTCCCTTCCTTCCCTTCACCGAGATCCATGTTCTTCAAAGGTTGGGACTCCCTCATCACACCTAGCGAGATTGGACTTATAGGGACATTTCTTTTTTGGGGCTTCCTCTACTTCGAGTTTTCTTCCTGTAAACATTTACCCTTCATCTTCGAAGCGGATTTGTCAAAAGCTCTTCTCATCTTCGAAGCGGATTTCTTCCTATAAACATTTACATCACTAGTAGGACTGTAACACAGTGTTTTAGTATGTCTGTCTTAATTATGAAAAATAGTATAGTTTTAATTCATCATGTTAGTACACTTTGTGTGTATTGAACATGACCACTTTGAGGTAATTGTATTTATACTGACAATATAATACAATTTACACCTCATGGTTATTATGTGTGCTTGTACTCTTAATTCAAAGATAATTAATCGATGTGTACATTTAATGTTGTTGACTTTGATTCATTATAGAGTGAGGCCTTGTGAGCCAATAGTCTCAATAATTTATGTCACAATATTAAGTGTATGACAACTATTAATTATTAATGGAATCCACATCCCGTTATAGGGATTGATGATATTCTCTTGAGAAAATTTATAAGTTTCGATTGTGTCAAAACCTGCAGTGGATATTAGTATCCGACATAAGGAATAAGTTAAGTAGAAGGTCTCAAAGAATCTTATAGATGTTGATTAAATAATTATTTTAATCAACGGGTATTTGTAATCTTAACGTGGAGAGATAAACATGCTTCTCCTAGGAGTCCCTATCATTGCTTATATATACACCGTTATGTCTTCTAGGCCAGACACAACTTGATATTTGAAAGATTGAGAGAGGTTTTGTGAAGATACAGAGATCACGTTTTGAGCCCACCTTAGTACGTAATCAAGGTGCAATAGGATTACGATAAAAGATCTCGAGGTTTGTCGAGCAAGATTATTCTAGCCCTACTCAAAGTTCAATCAGGATCAAATTGTGAAGATAGCCGAGATCAAAGGAGACAGATCTCGAAGGCATGAACCCTAATTCCGCCTAGAAGGGTTTCATAATTTTTTGTTATATAATCTGTGCGCGTTCATCACTGGGTCTAGGGAATTGATCCCTAACAGAACTGGGAGGTCAAGATGGCTAGTTTGGAGCAATGTGAGGCGGTGCCCAGGAAGAAGTACATATAAAGGCTTTGATGAAGCCAAGGGGATTTATGCTCGTGTCATGGCATGTTTTGAAAACAAGGGATATAAGAATGGTTTACAAGTTGCCAATGCCGAGGCAGGCCAACTCATTTCCCTTAATTACTACAAATATTTGATGATTTTCCTGCCTATTTCTCTTTGTATGTTGACGAAAATTATGAGGAGGATGGGGAGGCTAAGTAGAGGCATGTTTGTCTATTTTATGTTTACTTGAATAACTTGGTTTTTCCTTTCTCTTTTTAACTTTTTTGTGGGAGCCTTGTCACCTCTTCTTGTACAACTTGTAACTTGTTTTGTTGTGCATATTCTTTACGAGTTAATCCAATGCTTATCTACCTTTGAGCAATTTCCATGTCATTTAAAATGAGTGCTTGCCCCATAGGCATATTCATTGTCAAGGTCCCTACTCAGTACAAAGTGGCTAGGTATGATTTGTACTACATTTGAATGAATGCTTTCCTCCTGAGAAAATGATGTTGAGGCCTTTCCTTAACGCAAGCTGGCTACGCATTGTATGCTAAAAACTTGTACTTCGTTTCAAAGGAATGCTTACCCCTTGAGTATATGATGTCGAATCCCTTGCTTTGTACAAGATGGCTAGGCATTATGTGCCAATTTCTTTGGCCTCGTTATGAGTGAATGCTTGATGTCTAGGCTCATGATGTTAAGACTGGTTATCAAAGGGTGGTTGGGCATAATGTGTCGACATCTTGTTGTAGATCAAAGATGTTGACTCCCGTCACCTAACATTGGGTTGAAGACATTTAGCTCTATAGCACGTAGTGTCAGAGCACATCTTGCCTAGCTGTATAGGCTATTGGCATGCTATCGCTTTTCACAAGGCCAAAGACATTTAGCCTCTTATATTGTAGTGCCAAGATATGCAGGTTGCTGGCACCGTATCACTTGTTATAAGTGACTGGTTGTTGAGCTAAGTTAAAGCCACATATTGGCAACGGGTACGAATAGCATGGCAACGAGTATGAATAATTGCCACATCATCCATTTTCTTGTGTGTTTGGTGTCATCCTCTTGCATCCTTGCCCACCAATATCCGTGAGTTAGAGCTCGATGTGCCAATGGTCATCCGCTATTCTGTGCTTTACATTTTCCTTTGTGGACTTTCACAAGCAACATCTGTACCTCCCTTGGTCGGACACATTGCAAGTTTGGCATCAAGAAAAATCTCCTATATAGTTGTGCGTCGGGGCTCAACCAGAAACGCGTAGCCGGGAACCTTAGTTTTTGGGTAACCTTGTCGTTTTTTGGTAATGTTCAATCCTTTACGTAGCTAATGATGGGGTCTACTCAGTATGGCCTGCCATTAGCTATGGTCACACAAGTATTGTGGAGTCAAGATCGTGCCAATTTCCACTCCCTATGCATTTTGATGATGGTGAAATTTCCTTTGTTGTTGGCCTTGGCTAGAAGCATGTAAGAATAGTCTGCATGAATTATGTTCTCACTGACAAGGAAAGAGATGTTAGAGCATCGATGGGGTGATATGTTCCCATGCAATCTACTTGATCCTGACTTTCTAAGATTGCTCATCAGTTTTCTGGCCAATTGGGAGTATACCGCCAAGGTTATGGCACGGTGGAGTCCAACGATGAAGGCTTCTTATTTCGCTTCTTTCTTGGATGCCATAAACCCTAAGGTGAATGACTATTTGATCATTGTACTGTCATGTGAAATCAAGATCATGCTGATGTATGCTCCCTAGCCATTTTATGATCCGTCCTAGTTTAGACTCCATTCCGAATGTTGCTACACTACTCCTATTTATTGCATTTAAAAGTCCAATGTGGTTTTGAGTTGTGCTCCATCATTTGTTTCCTCACTTACAATCTGGTCGAGCATGGGCTTCTCAATTCTTGTGAATTCATCCATTAAGTCAACCAACACCTAGCCCTTTAGTGCCGCTCTCGATAAGGATTGAATTTTTTTATTTCCTAAGCTCAACTTCCCATTTCAATACTCTTCTCATCATGTGTGGCTTACTCATGAGGGCTTGTAGGGGTTGGTCGGTGTAGACTGTGATGGAATGGCCAAGGAAGTACTATTGGAGTTTCCTTGAGGTTATCAATAGTGCTTGGGTTAGCTTGTCTAGCGGGAGACCCATGGTCTCTACATTGATGAATGTTCTGCTCATGTAGTCGATCGGTTGGTGGATTTTCTCTTATTCTCTCAACAAGGGGGACTTACAACACAGTCTAACACCGCCAAGTGAAGGTACAATTTTTCCTCTCACATGGGCATCGAGAGGAGTGGTGGCCTAGGAGGGAAGTGTTTAAGATTCTCCACAGCTTGGTTGGATTCCTTCCTCTGTTGGAATTTCAAGGCTTGAGCCCGGCCCATCAACTTTTGAACCACATGGTTCGGCTCTAACCAACCTAGAATTGTCCAAAATGAATGACTTAACCAAAAATGAAACTTGGAAATCCCTTATAGAAGAATAAGGGAAAAACAATTGTTGAAATTTTATTAGAAATTGGGCATGCGAGGAAATAATACAACTTCAGTGAAGTAACGCCAAGCTGCGTATGCTATTTGTCAGATGACAGAGAATCCCTACGGTTGTCATCTTGTATCTTGGAATTGAGTAAACAAACGAGTCAGAACAACTTTCAGAATGAAAACTCATATGCTGGGTCATTGTGGTGCACGCCATGTTGTGGTCCAGCATGCGCTTGTCCAACCTGGTGCACCAGCATCAAATGCCTCTTCTGAATCAAAACACAACAAATCTCTAAGATTTTCGGCCATGTGCCTTGATAACAACTTTAGCTCCAGAATCTCAATCAGTGTTTGAAAGAGTTGGTATATGTTCTTAGCATCGCGAAGCCACAGAGGGCAGTATGTTTTAAGTTGTGTTGATTTAGATAGGTAGTTATTTTCTTTAACATCATTTTGTTAGAGTTTACTCTTGTACATCGTAGTATGTAATTTTATTTTTGGCCAATGTAAATATCCATTGAAGTAATGAATTGTTTTCTTCATAAAAAACGAAAAAAACATGTCGCTTGTGCAAAGAAAAAAAACATCTGTAATAAACTGAACATACAAAATAAGAAAAAACAAAAGTATATCTCTAGCACTTTGGCTCAATGATCATCAAAATGGGCATACATGCCCAAATAACTACTCTATGTATCACTACGAGGGCACGCCTGCCCCAAAAAGAATAAAGGGGGGCACGTGTGCCTCGTTAACGAGTTGTATTCCTATGTTGTAGATCCATACTAGAATCCTCCTCCTCCTACTCTTAGCCATTCCTCTCAGTATGCGATCTTCATGCCCTATCGTGCCCTGCACCTGAGACCCTCAAGCTCTCTGGAGCAACTCCTCTCCGACAAGACTCGATAGGATCCTGAGGTGAGTTGCTGACCATCACCCATGTTAGAGAAATTCGCATCTTAGAAACAATCTAGGAATTTGACCAAAACTGCTAGGTTGAGAGATAGATGTACATACCCTAGAAGGTCAGTTAGACCCCTTGCCTGTAGAGTAATGAAGTCGGCTCGTGTTGCCATGACCAGCATACGCCTCAATGGCCCACTAATAAGGGACCTAGAATAAAGAATATAACAAAATAAGAACACCGTCAGAACAAAACAGGGTCAAAATGGAAATCAAAATCACAACAACGGTAAAAAATTGGCCTCAAGGCCTCTCCATAATCCCCACCGAATAAGCAACATTCAAAAATCAGTACAAAATGGAAAAAAATAAACAACAAATAGGGAGTATGTAGCACAGATAAAAAAAACAGGGTATAGCTGACCCATAGTTAAAGTGTCCAAAAAGTACCGGTAGTTGTCTTGGGAGTTCAAAGTCTTAGGCGCTAATACGAATGAGCCCGCCGAAGAATCTGAGGAACCACAGTCACGACCTGTTCGAAAAACACATGGGTTGTGACCGGCCGATGGGGTTTAATCCATGAAGGCCTTAACTTGTAAAACTAGTCTAGGGATATTTTGAAATATTAGAGTGCGATATTTAAAAGAAAAAGCAAAATAACATTAAAAATACCCCGAAGTGCTAGTGATAAACTAACTATTACATCATCCAATTAAACCTTTGGCTCGGCCACAAGCGGCTCGTCCAGAATCAAAAAGTACAATAACGTAAGTCTGAAACATAAAGTACATCACAAGAAAATAACTAACAGCTGTGAAACTAGATAACTTGACGAAGCTATTAAATCAAGCAGCATCCTCGTCTCCAAAAGCACCTGTAGTTATAATCAACAACAACTCTTAAGTAGTAGGCTAATGTGAATTTTGTTATAGTAGTGTTTATCGAGATTCATGCAGAATATGACTTTTCTTGTATGCAAGTATTGTGAAACAGTTTATAGTTTACAAATGGATCTATAACATTTATATAGAATCATAATTCCTTTTTCAAAGCCCAGCTTCTCATTTCAGGTTCCGAGTGAATTTTCCACTTCTAGGAATAATTTTAATTTCAGAAAAATAGTTAATTTATTTGATCAATGGTCACTGAGCTACCCTATTACATATAGAATCGGCATGACATCATCTGACGGATCTATCGGTCGTCGATCCTTCAATATTATTTCATTCACCTCGCCATATTTCTTATTTCCTGGAGGTTGAGGCACCTTACCAACATTTTACTGATAATTTTCCTCAATAATCTTTCAATTATTATGAAAGTCATGGAAAATTTATTTGCCAAATTCTTTTTCCAATAACATGCCAAGATTATCAATTCTTTCAAGATTACCTCGAATTCTTCACCTATAATTTTATCTTGAGTTTTGCACCAACTTTGTTACATCGGGTTCTGCACTTGTCATTTTACCTCGGGTTCCACAACCACTTTATTACATTGAGTTCTGCGCCTAATATTTCACCTCGGGTTCTACACGCAATTTGTCACTATGGGTTCCACATCCATTATTTTATCTGGGGTTCCAGACCCCACACACTCCTTCTGGACTTCTTCAACCTTCCACCTTAGGTAATCCTTCGTTCCAAGAAACTTTCCCAAACCTTCAATGAATTGATAGCTTGGCTTCAGCTTCAAGACTTCAAAGGTACACTCGGGCTTCATGTTTACTCCTGGGTACTCCATTAACGTGGCTAGCCTGCATATAGATTAATAATACCTTACATGGGATATCAACTATAAATTCAAAATAACTAGCCCACGCATGTCAAAATGAATATGTTGAGCCGTTAGATATGTAATATTACTCCCTCAAACCTTCCATGCACGATCTTTCTCAGTCGACGTTTGCTTCTTGGAGTGGCTACCTGTGTTTGAGGTTGTCCCCTAGGAACCAAGCAGATACGTGCAAAAATAGACAAATTAGAGCTACTAATCAGTCATAGCTAGTGAGAGTATTGGGCTCTATAGTTAAGCTCGGATATGCAATTTGTCACTATGGGTTCCACATCCACTATTTTATCTTGGGTTCCAGACCCCACACACTCCTTCTGGACTTCTTCAACCTTCCACCTTAGGTAATCCTTCGTTCCAAGACACTTTCCCGAACCTTCAATGAATTGATTGCTTGGCTTCAGTTTCAGGACTTCAAAGATACACTCGGGCTTCATGTTTACTCCTGGGTACTCCATTAATGTGGTTAGCCTGCATATAGATTAATAATACCTTGCATGGGATATCAACTATAAACTCAGAATAACTAGCCCACGCATGCCAAAATGGATATGTTGAGCCATTAAATATGTAATATTATGTGCTCAACACCTCCCATGCATGATCTTTCTTACTCGACGTTTGCTTCTTGGAGTGGCTACCCGTGTTTGAGGTTGTCCCCTAGGAACCAAGCAGATACGTGCAAAAAGAGACAAATTAGAGCTACTAATTAGTCATGATTGGAGAGTATTGGGCTCTGTAGTTAAGTTAGGATACGGAGGTTGACAGACACCCATCTCGTCCAACCTTGACATTGGTCTCTACTCGTCATTTATGGGATTTGACGTTCATCTTGTTGTTTAAAACATTTGATTCCAGGCCATGACATAAATTAATGAGAATGTAAAGCATACAAAACATAACTACCTATATGTAAACAGAGCACCATACGCCATTATTAGACCGACGTATGTTTCTTTGTGAATGCGCCATTGACTGAAGTGGCGTACCCCATATAGAAATCCAAATAGAATTTTTATTTTGTTTTTTAATTGTTCTCTAAACATGCTATCATTAATTGGTCATTTATGAGTTTTTTTTATCGGCAAAAGAAATTTATTAATCTTCATAAAGAGTTTATAAAGATTAAAAATTAAAAGAAGCCGAAGCGATGAAACTTCACAATAGACATTTATGAGTTATTTACATGTTTTTTCATTTTATCAAAAGCATTTCAGAAACTTGAAATTTCTAATATGATACAGTTATGCAAAACGTATCATAGGTGCAAACATATACTCCTATGCATATTTATACTTAATATACATAAATATTAGACTATCTCTGTCTCTCTCTCTCTTTCTCTATATGTATATACTATACTTAAATATATAATGCGCGCGTATGTGTATGCATGTATGTATATGTGCGCGTGCGCATGTGTGTATATAAATATATGTATATGAATACTATATATATATTTATATACATACACACAAATGTGTATATATAATATTCATATACATATATACAAATATATATATATATATATATACACACACACTATACTTATACATACAGTATTTAGTATATATACTTATAGGGGATCTACTGACACATAAACAAACACATAAAAGAGCACTCCATCTCAACTGGTAAAATCAATTACTAGGATTAAGATGCCCTTTCTATTCCATCTCTTTCTTTACATGTTAACCCTATCTCTCTCCTCCCTCATCAATCTTCTCTCTCCTCTCCCCTACACTTTTTCCCACCCATCTCCAACAAACCCAACTCCAAGGACTATTACTTTCCTATGTAAGCCCCATATTTGTGTTTCCATTAAGTCTCCTTCAATTCTAGTGCTCCCCTTGACAGCCAAGATTTAAATAGTACGACAGACGGATTTGATAACAAATTAGAAGAGGGGGCGCCAATGGTCTAAGTGGGGGGAGATCCATAACATTACTAAATCAATATTTTCTCTACTAATGATTTATTTTCCTTTATAAAAAAACGAATAAACAGTAATTGATTGCACTACTGCCACAAAAATTACCCACATCATGTGTACCCCGCAAGGATTTTTTCGAAAAACCAAAAAAGATCATACTCGTTCTGGAAAGTAATGGTGAAATAAACAGAAATAACATTTCATCTTCATTTGTCAACATGTGTTAGTTATAACATACATAGCTTTAAACTATCTCCTACCTTAAATTCAACAAGTACAGATGCATGGCACAAAAGTCCCTATATGGGAGTAATTCGGGTGGGGTATAAATTCCACCGCTGAAATTGTACAAAAAAGAGTTCAATCGGGTGGGTTTTCCAGAGAAGGGCCACCATCGTCGGAGTTGGGTTCGCCAGAGATGCGAGGGGAAAAGTGTGGGAGAGGTGAGAGAGAAGGTCGATGAGGGAGGAGAGAAATAGGGTTAACGTGTAAAGAAATAGATGGAGAAGAGAAGGCGTTTTAATCTCCACCATTGATTTTAATAGCTAAAATAGAGTATTTTTTAATGTGTCCCCGGATTTTATATATATATGTGTGTGTGTATAAAGTTGCACTAACCTCCCCTGAAGTTTTTAATAAATACAGAGACCTTCTATAAGGTTCAAATAAATGCACTGACCTCTCATACTTTATAAATTATTTAGCAGATTTTTTGCTACCATTAACTTTCCATACAAACCGTTAATTTTTATTGATAAAGGACTAAAATGCCCCTCTTACTCTTTTTATCTTTTTTTTTTTTCCATATATTTAGTCTAGCTCGTGTGTATGTATAAGAATAATGTGTATACTTCCCTACAAAAAATTGTAAATTATGTTGAATTTTATTTATAACACTTATATTATATTTAAAAATGATAAGTTTGCAATGTACATATATACTTCCGTACAAAAATATATGCAGAAAATAAAAAAAAATCAGACTTGTAAATTGTAAAATAATTATGTCAATTACAAAATATATAGTATATAAAAGTAATTACACAAAACAAAAAAAGTGAATAATTCATGTTCAAATAAAAAACGAAATATTATTATGCTATAAGAAAGTTACAATAATTTTTTCAAGAGAGTTTGTTTCTTTATATGATATGTTAGGATGTATATGTGCCTTGTATTAAATAATTACAAACAGGGATGAAAAAATAACGAGATTCATTAATTAAAAATATTATTTTTATATAACTAAATAATAGTCATCAAAACATAATGAGTAAGTAATTTTTCAAAGTTAATTAATATAATTCAAATTTAATTTAACTTTAGCATTTAAATCTTGAATTAGAAAAAAAAAAAAAAGCCAAACATTAAAACAAAGATAAGTTAAAACTAAAGGTCATGACCATTTTTTCAATAAGATAGGTTAAAAATGTAAGTGTTTTATCAGATAAAATATATATAAATAACAACCTTGTTGTTTAACGCCCTTCCGAACACCTCAACCAAACGGGCCATTAGAGTTTAATTCAGCTTTTCTCGTCCATCTAGTTGTAGGATAGGCGAGTGTGGAACTTATCCGTCCATTCTTCTTTTTTTTATCAGTAAAAAGAAATACGAAAATAATTCTCCGACCGTCTTTCTCAAATTGGCAAACATATTCTTCTGTTGGGCAAAATGCCCGTGCACAAAATATCGTATTGTAAAACTGACTTCTTGCATATTTGTTTGGGAAAATTCTAATTAGATTATATAGGTTTTAAGTACTCCTTCAATATTACTATAAATGAAATCTCACTATAATTTCGAACAGATCCGCTATTGTGACTTGATCCATGTTGAATCGAGAACAAGCAAAGCAACACATCATATAGAATTGACTAATTTAGATAAGATCCGTAAACGACATTCCCGTAAAAAATACTAAATATAAATTCTCAGTTTTAGAGAAGATCAGTAATTCAATAAGGTTCTGTTCAGTTATTGGAAAAGTTGTACGAGAAAGTTATTCTCAGGAAAAGTGAAGTGAAGTGAAGTAAAAGAAAATGAAATCTATTTTTCTGTGTGTGTTCATTTGCCAAAAGAATCCTGTAGAAAAATAAAAATTTACTTGTTCATTTGTCAGGAAAAAAATAATGAATTTTTTTTTTTCTGAATTCAATGGTTAGCTGTGAAGAAAATTAATTTTGAGATCATATATTTTCAAAATTTTTCCTTTCAATCACTATGAAACTTCTTCATAAAAATTAAAATGCTAA
>JABCMJ010005634.1:0-13121 GCA_014822125.1 Arbutus unedo
ACATATAAACTTCCCTCTGGATGCTCTAGACTTCCATCTGGATGAATTTGGCCACAGACACATTTTGCATAGAACCACCATCCGGAATAAGTGATCATCCCCATTCGAATGACTTTCCCTTTCCAACAACATTTCTTTTCCCTCCACGTGCACCTCCCGTCCTTATCCCTTCCTTTAACACCATGACCTCACCTTTGTTCTCCTACCTCTGCTTTTCTATCCTAGCCCACAACCCACATCACTTTAGCCTACCATAGAGATCAAATCCATGGCAGGAGAAGGCTTTCTCCTTACTCCACTCTTCCTCCTCTCTGCAATTCCCTAGATTCACACTTACCCGTTAGAAGAATTTCCATTCCATGGCCTACTAATACCCCGTCCATCTCTTGGTGTTACTTCACCATCAATTTGAAATCCTGAGATTGAGAGATAGCAAGAGTGTGAGAGCAAGAAGAAGCAGAAGGAACAAGAAGAAGAATGCAAGGAAAACCCAATTGACGATTTCGCAATTTGGAGCTCATGTCCACTTCCAATAAATCCAAGTCTTCCTCATTTGCCACTTGGATGTAAGTCTTCCTATTCTTGAATCTCCATTTTAATGTTTAGAGAAAGTTTCTAAAACTTGGATTGCAACAATGGAGGAAGCAACTCAAAATAGATAGAAGACGACTACCTCATCCGGATGGAATTTCCACCCATCTGGGTGAACTTTCTCATTGCCTTTGATTTTGTCTTAGAAATTCAGACTTCATTCGGATGAACTTTACTCCTGTATTAAGTATTTCTTTAGAAACCTCAATCCATCCAGATGACTTTAAAATTCATCTGGATGAACTTTTCATCCATCCGAATGAACTTCCTCACTGTTAGACATTTTTCCTTATAAACCACAATCCACCCTGATGAACTTCACCTCCGGAAGTCATTTTTACTAGAAACCTTAAATCCATCCAAATGACCCTAGAATCCATCCGGATGAAATAGGCCACTAACCAACTATGTCTTGTAACTTTATGAATCCCATCCGATGACTTAGACAACCCATCCAGATGTCCTTGACTATGTATTTTTACCTATATAAACCAATCCCATTTGGATGTCCTAGAATAACCATCCGGAAGACTTTCTACCTTGAAAGTCATTCCTACCTTGGAAACTCAAAGTTCTACCAGATGATTTACTCTAACTTAGAAATCATGTTCTAAACCAATTAGCAAACCTTTACGCATTCTAATACCTATGACGTTAGGACCACTTGGCCTCAAGTCATGCTAGTTTGTTAAATTATAATTAGATTACTATTCAAATTTCACATTTTGCATTATGTCATGCCATCTTAACATGTTAGAATGCTACTCTTATGCCATGAACACATCTCTCCATATTGCTATGCCATGATTATGTATGCTTACGTTATGCAAACAAATCGCATGAATACCTTGAAAGCATGTTTTAGTTGGATATTTAAGTAAGGACCTATGGATGCCCAACTCTGAAAAACTTGTGAGAACTATAAATGATGGTTATCATTGTAGATATTCTCCATGAGAACATCTTTGGTTGGCTTGAACTATGATGCGACTTAAGCCGAGCCTTGTTTGAACCAGAGGTGTGATGGATCCAAGCGATGTAATTAGTCAAGCTATGCATTTTAGCCGTGTCATGCAGTTAGCCAAACTATGTCCACATCATGTTGTATCTAAACTTAGCATGCTTTTGATTCAGTCTAATGGTCGTCAAGTGAATTAGGTGTATTTTGGTTTTGGCAAGGTATGGAACATATGACGTCCCGAGAGAAAATAGTGATTGGAAACGTAATGAACGGGAACATAGCAGTTGAGGGCATTGCGGTTGAGAAGCACGGTTAGCATGGCGATTAGGATCGTTATCTGGCGGGAACACCATATTGGGATAAATGATGGAATGTGATGTGACGTGGTCATACTTGAATTGGTTGAATTGTGAACTTTGATAGTACCTGGAATATTGTGATATCACTAATCATACGAGACTTGACACTTCGATACTTTATTTCAATACTTATGTGTTATTGTTTTATGAATTACTCTTCATTCATAATTATACAGCATATTGTTCTAAACATTAAAATGAGAATCTAAAGGATATGATTTTCTTATTTAGTGTCAAAACTCATGGTGCATATTGATTTGCCCCTATTGTTTCATGGCAGATATAGATGAAGACAAAGTAGAATCCTAGTATGCAATCCAGGAGGATATTTTTTCAAAAGACGATGCCATTGAGCATTGGTTCACCTAGTTAGCCTTAGAGTTACTCTGACTTTCTTTGAAAAGTCCATTTGATGTATTTTTTTTTTTTGCAGCAAACTTTATTTTCGAACTTATGTATTTTGATTTGGTTGTTTGTCTATTTTAAACTCTATGTTTTTAAATAAAATATTTGAAATTCTGTTTACTTTTTTATTAACGTGTTCGAAAATCAGAGCGTTACATTATCCGTTGCCATATTTAACAGTACAAATGATTGCATCAATTTAAAATTGCAATGTAATCACCAAATTACATCTGTAATTTGTCTTCCACAAGCTAGTATAACGAACCACATTTGATAACCGTGATCGAAAACTTAATGTAAGTAGGTTGATTTTTTCAATCAGGGAGGAAAGTTAGGACCTCACTATCCAATAGAAACAATGCTCTCAATATGGGTGGACCTGTGATCTGCAAAACAATAAACCATTAGAGTACCTCGGCCTCTAAGCGCGGAGGCACTCCGATGATTAAGTCAGTACTTAATCATGAAAGATAATCCAAATATATGCATGAAATAACAACTTACTGTGTGTTTTTCAGTCCCCTTCACCAAAAGGGTATGCTCTTATTTATAGAAGTTCTCCCTTAATTATCTTAATCCTAATCCAATTCATAATTTCTCATTAGAATAGAATTAGATGTACTCACTAATTGGCTAATTGTCTTGTGTTACAATTAAAGTTGCTCTCAATTATTAACTTCTCGTTATAAGTTGATTCAGTCTAGGATTTTTCATCCTTATCTCATTGGATCCTAGGATTTCTCATCCTTCTCTGGTTAAAACTCTTCCCAAGCTATTTAGGTTCACTGCAAATTATATATCCAATCTGTTTAATCTTTTACCACTTTTCTTGGGTCGGTAAATATATTTCTGCGCTTGGTAATTGTTCGGTAAAAATCCTAGTTGGATTTTACCTCCTTCAATTGCCTCCTAACTTCATCTGCTTCCCACTGAGCCGAAGGGATGGGCGAAGCTATACAGCCATGTGTTTGTAAATATTTTCTTCTCGGATAAATATCTTCTCCTATTTCGGGATTTCTCATCCCGTAGTTTATTTTCTGACCAGGAAGGCTCCTTGCCTCCAATTTTGTCTGCTTCTTGCCGAGCTAATAGAATAGGCAAAACTTATCTCTTTATGTTGCTTATCCACGCCCATTGGTTTGACATTATTGCTCAGATGAATATTCTTTGTCCGTCTGTTTGCATTCGTGCAATTGCAATTCTTGAACATTATGTGCTCTTGAACGAAATTCTAGACTTATGATTTCTTCTCGATACTGAAATCACGGCCTAGATTCTGATGGAAGTGCCGAGGTTGGGGATGAACAAGCCGAGCTATTGGATCCCACCAATGCATGAGTCCTTGAAACTGAACAATATACTTTCTTTTCTTTGCCTTACTTTTGTGTAAGTGTACTTTTGCCAAGTGAATAGGTACTTTAGACAATTTTTTCTTTCTGAATACTTTTCTCAGTTTTACTATGCAACAAACTATTCTCCATTTTAGTAACTTTCCTCAAGTTGGATTCACTTAAGAACTTGTCTCAAGTTCATTTGTTTAGTAAACTCTTCTCAAGTTTGACTCTGATAAAGAACTTTTCTCAAGTTTTTAATCAACTCTTCTAAAGTTTAATTCTTTGGAAACTCTTCTCAAGTTTGACTCTGATAAAGAACTTTTCTCAAGTTTAACTACTAGGCCCTAGCTTAGATCATTCGGTGATAACTGGGTGTTCAGCTAAATAATTATATTCATTTAGGAAACTTTTCTCAAATTTGTACTCAGGGCTTCTGGCCTTTATTCAGGGTTCTCCCCCATTTTCTTGGGATTTCTCATCCCATGTAGTCGGGGCTTCTCACCCTTGTTTGGAGTTCTCTCCCTTTCTTGAGATTTCTCACCCCATGTTGTCAAAATTTCTCGCCCTTGTTCAGGGTTATCTCCTTTTCTTGGAATTTCTTACCCCGTGCTTTATTTCCTGACCGGGAAGGCTCTTTGTATTTGGGGCTTCTTGCCCTTGTTCTTGGTCTCGAGACTTCGCATCCTGTGCTGTTTGATCTATGAATTTCTCATACCGTATTGTTTGAACTCGAGATTTTTCATCCCATTCTGTATTATTTTGGGATTTCTCATCTATCTCGGCTAAGAGACCCTTGCCCCAAACAAGAAAGTGAAATCTTGAAAAGTTGAAAGATAGCCTTAATATTCAATTTATCCATTGCTCAAGAAATTGGCGAGATGTTCTCCGTTTGGCAACAATAGAATTCAAGTTTGCAATTCCATCTGAACAACCATCATTATATATTCGACAAGCAAATATCGCTCCGAAGGAGAAGATATGTATAAATAGGAAACAAATAACGAGTGCTAGCAATGAAGTCTATTGTTGGGGGCACCATCTTTTCAAAAGAAGATAGTGGGTTGATCTCTCAATAGTCACCAAATATGGATTTTTCCTCCAAAGGAGAACATGAAACCTTCAAAAATGGATTTTCAACAAACAGCTGATATCACTAGATAATGTTGTTGTGATCTGAACCAGATCACGTAAACGAAGGAAATCTAATCCTTCTTCGAGAAATTGTAATACTCGGTACCTCAGTCGAGAATAAAAAGTCACCGTATCAAATGATCGTGCTTGGAATAGACACCAAGACCCTCCGTCGGAAGGTCCGAAATCGGATTGATAGGCACTGGTCCAGATTCAACAATTCAAAGCAGGAAGAACAGCAGAAGTCTCAATCATAAATTGGTGAGACTTTTATATTATAATTTTTTTTCTTGGGAAACCAAGATCCAACACCCAAATGCGAGCAGTGAAAGGACGGGCTTCGTATGAGAGAGAGAGAGACTTCCAGAATGATGGGTTTTTGGGTGCTGTATAATCTTTCAAAACCACACGACGGGAGGCATGTCTAACCGTCATCTACATTGATATGTATCCAATAGTTGCGGTAGGGGCACATAAGTGCCATGTGATTTCAATTTCCATGTCCACCTCAGCATAACACCTTGCCTTTAGCTATGAAAGCTATTTTACTATGTCATGCCTTATTTGATGAGTATAGTTGTTACTGCCAGAGATTAATTCCCGAGATCCAATGACGAACACGCACAGATTATATAACAAAAAAATATAAAATTCTACTAGGTGAAACTAGGATTCATACTTTCAAGATCTCTCTAGTTTGATCTCAACAATCTTCATAGTTTGATCCTGATCGAACTTTAATCACGACTGGAATAATTTTGATCACGAGCTGAGTGTGGATTCTAAATCGTGATCTCCTCACCTTCATAGAACTTCTCTCAATATTTCGAGTATTAAGTTATTTCTGATCTAGAAGGCATAGCGATGTACATATAGGCAACGATAGGGACCACTAGGAGAAGTATGGCTTGAGCTTCCTATATAATTCGAGATTCCTAATCGAACCCAGATTAATTTCAAATTATATAAATTACAATTGATACCACTATAAAATTATAATTACATTCCCTTCTCATATCTCAAAATTATATTTCAAGCTCCATGTTATTAAATGCTTATTTATCTCCCCACATTAAGATTACAGATACTCATTGATTAAATTCAATTACTGACAATTTATTTCATCAACATCTACGAAATTTCTTGAGACTTTTCAGTTAACTTATTTGTTATGTCGGATGCTAATATACACCTACAAGGTGTGACATAATCAAAACTTATAAGATTCGTCAAGAGGATATCATCAATCCCTATAAATGGATGTGGATTCCATTAATAATTAACAGTTATCATACACTTAATATTGTGACCTAACTAACCCATCGAGATTATTGGCCCACAAGACCTCACTCTATAATGAATCAAAGTCAATAACATTAAATGTACACATCTATTAATTATCTCTGAATTAAAAGCACAAGCATTCATAATAATCATGAGGTGCAAATTGTACTATATTGTCAGTATAAATACAATTACCTCAAAGTGGTCATATTCAATACACACAAAGTGTACTAACACAATGAGTTAAAACTATACAATTTTTCGTAGTCAAGATAGACACCTATTGAAATACTGTGTTACATTCCTACTGGTAGTATGTCCAATTCCACCTAAGACTGTGAACTAAAGACTTATATTCTACAATAACCGACCATCTAATCTCCTGTGTGTAAGCTAAACTTTGCACACCAGATTATCTAGTATGTGGAATCAGAGACACTCATGCACAATATGATATGATATAATATAATACAGACATTGCTCATAAAGTTCTCATCAAAAAAAAGAATAACTATTTAAATAATTCAAAAAAAAGATTAATTCATTACATAAAGTTATGACTTTTAGTATGAAAACCCTAACAAACCGCCCACACAATCATCAAATCACGTGTTGTCATCTCCTTGGTAATAAATTATTTTTCGATCTTAGAAATCCAACAAAGAAAGGCACTGTCGAGTCAACAGTTATCGGGCTTATGGCCATCCTTGTGGACAACCGAGCACGAAGGCAGAGCAAAACATGATGGATTACACAATAATTACATGCATAAAATACAATGAATTAACCAATTCAAATCACAATACTTTACTGAATAGAAAGATCACACCTATTTGGATAACAACGTAACGGCAATTGCGTGTGGTTCCGGGTTTCTCAGCCTACAAAATTTTCTCCTTCTTTGAGGAATTAGATACAAACTTCTCATTCGTATGTGCCCCGATCTGATTTTTGGTGTTCCTGCCATGTGATCTAAATTTTTCCACAGACGACGCTAATTATAAGTGGGTTGATTTTCTCAATTAGGAAGAAAAGTTAGGACCTCACTATCCAACAGAAACAATGCTCTCAATATGGGTGAACCTATGATCTACAAAATAATAAACCATTAGAGGACCTTGGCCTCTAGGCGGTGGGGGCACTCCAATGATTAAGTCAATAGTTAATCATGGAAGATAATCTAAATCTATGCATGAAATAACAACTTAATGTGTGTTTTTCAGTCCCCTTCACCAAAAGGGTATGCTCTAATTTATAGAGGTTCTCCCTCGATAATCTGAATCATAATCCAATTCATAATTTCTCATTAGAATAGGACTAGAAGTACTCACTGATTAGCTAACTATCTTTTGTTACAATTAGAATTCCTATCGATTATTAACTTCTCGTTATAAGTCAATTCGGTATCGGATTTCTCATCCTTATCTCATTAGATCTTAGGATTTCTCATCATTGTCTGATTAGAACTCTTCCCGAGCTATTTGGGTTCACCACAAATTATATATCCGATCTGTTTGATATTTTACCACCTTTCTTGGGTCGGCAAATATATCTCTATGCTTGGTAACTTGTTTAGTAAAAATCCTAGTTGGATTTTACCTCCTTCACTTAGCGTTATGATTTGTTGCGTGAAAAAAAAAAAGAACAAGAAGTTTCGAACTACTTAAAATCTAGTTTCTCACTTCAATAAATCTACTAAACCTGTTGAAGCAAAAAATAATCCTAATTTCTGATTAGGATTTAGTATTTTGCAATTTTCTTCTTCTTTTTTTTTTTTTTTTTTTTTGGTTAGGGGGAGGGGGTGTAGGAGGGGAAGAGATGAACCTCCTTTCTGCTAATATCGAGTCTCTCACAATTTTACAAAAAAACAAGATTCATAATCTATTAGGATTTTGAGAACTTTATAAATACCAACGACGGTGTCATTAAAAAGTTCTGAATGTTGAAATGGAGAATTTTTTTATTTTTTCTATGAGTATTTGTAACGCCTTAATTTTTGGACACGATAATTAAAAGAGTAAAGTAACAAAATTTCATCATTTCATTTAAATAAATAGTTTTAGTACAACAGATAACTGAAATGAGTTTGACAAAAAGACTTTTACATCAAAAAGACTTTGTAAAAGTCAGAGTAAACCAAAGTTCAATCGGGTCTTTCTCGACGTATGTGACTTCATGTGTTGAGTAGTCCGGTTTTGCTCCATTGTTGTCAATACCAGAAATGCCAAGGGAGAAAGAAGTTGCACCATGAGTTTTGACACTCAATAAGTTACTCTACCCTTAAGTTCCCTTTTGAATATTTTAGAACATTTAATATGATATGTAATATGCAAAAGTATAGAACAATTACGATTTGAAAGCAACATGATATGAAATAAGTGCAGAAACAATAAGTACAAGATTTAAACCAAATACTGTATTTTGCATCATTAGAGTAACTATTCCAGTGTTACCAGTTCTGGGTATTCCATAAGTCCTCGACTTAAATCAGAATTTTTCGAAGTATGTCATCGTCATATAATCCACTTTTCAAGAATGGCCTCGTCATTAAATTTTATCAATATTTCTAAAAATGACCTCGTCATTAAATTTCATCAACATATCAAGAATATTCTCGTCATTTATCAATATTTCTAAAAGGTGCTCATGAAAAATAACGAACCCAACCACTCGACTAACCGTGCTTCCCAATTGCAGTGTCCCCAATCACTCTGCTCCCAATTAATATGCTTTCTCTAACATTATATCTTTTCGATACCATGCCAGAACAGAGTACGTTTTTTTACCACTAGACCAAACCGAAGGGCACGATATGACTAGATATAATTTGGCTCAATAATAACTTGGCTATAATGCATGACATGGCTAAATGTAAAGCTTGGGTAATACACCGCGTGGGTTTCTCACACCTCTAGTTCAAGTCAAAGTTCGGCTTAAGTCGCATCATGGCTAAACACAACCATAAATATTTCCATAAGGAATATAATCCACAATAACTAATCTTATACAGTACTTCATAATATGTTTCGACGTTCCGGTATCCACGGAATACCCTAAGTTCATATTTACCCATCGTTTAACAAGCAAAATAATATTGCTCGACTTGCATTTGCCATGACATATAATAAAATTTAAGGACTTAAAATAGTTGAAAACATAATCGGGGTGATAACAATGGAAAGAATTTATTCGCATATTAACATGGTTTTGAGTTAACATTTCGCTAAATTTGTCGTTTAAATGCATTCGAGTGATTTAAGTAATGTGATATAGGGATAGAAATGTGATTCGTTTAACAATGTTTTCAGTAAATGAATAAGGTTTACTTTAAATTAATTTAGTAATAATATAAAGATAACGACTGAATTTGAGTGTATTAATAAAATTAGAACTAGGGTTTATCATGATAGAGGTATGTCTATATTTAAATCTACGAAAAGATTATAATGCAGTTCTAATAAATATGCTCTAAGTAAAATGATAACTTAAAAGTTTACCTAGCATAAATATGGTTTTAGAATAACATAGGATTAAACGATTAAAATAATAAAGTTGTTAGGTTCACTTTGTAATTAAAATCAAATAAGGGTGTATCCGTAATTTTCATAACCGAGGTTAATTCCGTCAGTTTACAATTTGGAGGAAATTAATTTATGATATAATACTTAAGCATTTAATTTATGTAGCCATAAGTGTGAAATCTGTAATTTAGGAAAATTTAGTTTATAATAATAATAACTCAAATATATAACACTAGGTTAATTACAGTCACTATCTTCCCCGGTCGTGACCCTGGTCACAGGTTCGATCATGACCTCGGTCGTCCGGCCTGACGTCTGGCATTGGACTTCGTCTTCAACCTTTGTAACCGATTGGTTTTTCTCTGGCGAGGCTCCGTGAGACCTCAAATCATTCCAAAATACTCTAAAAGGGTCAAGGATAAGGAGCTTACATTTGGTTCAAAGTTCCGCGAAGGTTTGGACGGGTTTTGGTCGGGAGTCGGCTTCGGCGTAGTTTTGGCGCATTTCTTCTTCCTCCTTCTTCTCCTCAAGAGGGGAAATGATTTAATAGGAGAGAAAAATGGTGATAGGTTGGAGTAGTTTAAGAAAGAAAGGTTTATGGTGTTAGGATTTTATACTAAAAGTGATTTAACGTAATGGATTAATATTTATTTGAATTATTTATTAAACAATTATTTTTTTCTTGATGAGAACTTTATGGGCAATGTTTGTATTATATCATATCATATTGTGCATGAGTGCCTCTGATTTCACGTAGTAGATAATCTGACGTGTAGAGTTTGGCTTACACACAGAAGATTAGATGGTCGGTTCTTGTAGAATATAAGTCTTTGGTTCATAGGTGGAATTGGATACACCACCAGTAGGACTGTAACATAGTATTTCAATAGGTGTCTGTCTTGACTATGAAAAAATGTATAGTTTTAACTCACTGTGCTAGTACACTTTGTGTGTATTGAACATGACCACTTTGAGGTAATTGTATTTATACTGACAATATAATACAATTCGCACCTCATGATTATTATAAATGCTTGTGTTTTAATTCAAAGATAATTAATAGATGTACACATTTAATGTTGTTGACTTTGATTCATTATAGAGTAAGGCCTTGTTGGCCAATAGTCTCGACGAGTTATGTCACAATATTAAGTGTATGATAACTATTAATTATTAATTAAATCCACGTCCCTTTATAGGGATTGATGATATCCTCTTGAGGAAGTTTATAAGTTTCGATTATGTCAAATCTTGTAGGTAGATATTAGTATCTGACATAACGAATAAGTTAAGTGGAAGATCTCAAGGAATTTTATAGATGTTGATTAAATAACTTGTTAGTAATTTATTTTAATCAACGGGTATTTATAATCTTAACGTGAGGAGATAAATAAACATTTAATATCATGGAACTCGAAATATAATTTTGAGATATGGAAAAGAAATGCAATTATAATTATATAGTGGTATCAAGTCTAATTCATATAATTCGAAATTAATCCGGGTTAGATTAAGAATCCCGAATTATATAGAAAGCCCAACTCATACTTCTCCTAGCGGTCTCTATCATTGCATATATATACACCGCTATGCCTTCTAGGTCAGAGACAACTTAATACTCGAAATATTGAGAGAGGTTCTGTGAAGGTAAGAAGATCACGATTTAGAACCCACACTCAATTTGTGATCAATGTGCAATAGGATTTTGGTAAAAGATCTCGATGTCAATAGAGCAAAATTATTTCAGCCGTAGTCAAAGTTCAATCACGATCAAACTATGAAGATTGTCCAGATCAAATCAAAAAGATCTCGAAGATATGAACTCTAGTTCCGCTTAGTAGGGTTTCATATTTTTTTGTTGTATAATCGGTGCTCGTTCATCACTGAGTATCGAAAATTGATTCGTAACAAATGGGATGAGGTTAGGATTTTTAGAAAAGAAAAAAGATAAGAAGTTGTGAGGATTTAGAGAAAAAGATGAGACTAAATCTGCTCTGATACCTGAAAAAAATAGTAAACCGCAAGAAGTATACTATACGATAAGAAGAATCAAGGGTTTGAATAAAGTAAAATCAATAAACGAATATCACAAGTCGAAGCAAAATAATTCCCAACAGTCCATAACTAGTCAAAACCAGATCTTGTATCTAGCCCATCTCGGTAATATGTCAAGCACCACCCGGTCAAAAATAATTTAATACGTATGCATCAATCAGGCCCCTATAATAATACATTTGATTCCATGATGAGCAATCAATTATAACAACTAATTTACTGTGACCCGATGGGCTTGCACATGTACCAATCAGATCCATGATAATAAATCATGCAATATACCGTACCACGATTTGATAAATAGAATTCAATAATAATTTTCAAGATAATAAAATGAGTGCAAATATTTGATATGAATAAAATACTCTAGAGATTAAACGAGTATTGTATACTTTCAATTCACCTTAAACAAATATCGTGACCGTTGAATATGTGCATACTGGTGCTAAAAATGACATTCTAGAATTACATCTTGATCAAACACCGTTAGATACACTATCAAAAAATCAGATAGTTGGAGGTTTGTGATAGAAATAACTTGAAAATTCTATGGTTAAACATAATGGCTATGAACAATATTATGGAGGTGAGAGAATCAAGAAAACACATTAATTAGGTGTAAAAAAATGAGAAGGATGATGTCATATTTATAGGGTTGGGAGGACCAATGGTTAGAATGTGAAAGCCAAAAGGCTTGGATGAAATTGGTTAGGAAAAGAGGCTAAGAAAGAAAGAGTCATGTCTGGGTATAAATGAAGAATACTTAGGGGTTAAGTTTTCTGAAGTGAGATGAATGTTTGATTTCAAATGTGTCCAAAAAATATGATTGTAATCAATAAAATTATAAAATCAAGAGGGTGAGGAGAAAAACGAGGGATTGAATGTCAAGAGTTAGAGGAAAAAATCCAAATGTCTCAAGAAACCTGGTTAAGAAAAATGGCTAAGGTTAGAGAATGATGAATTTGACTTTTGGGTTTTTAATGTTCATGGATAAGAACAAGAATTGAAGAGTTAATTCGATAAAAAGGAAGAACAAAAAAATAATCCGATATTATTTTCCACACCATCATACTTGTGCCCTTGAAATTTATGATGTTCGTTCGAATAACTAAACTAATTATTATCAAATTAACAACGAAATGTAAAACAAAATTCAATAAATGATTTAAAATTATTTATTAAATATTTAAAAAATCAGATCATTACAGTGTGCGTATGGAAAGTATAAGATACGCATATAAACATAAATTTAAATACACGAAATAAATTTTAAATTATTGATTTAAAATTTAATACAAAAAATATTAAAATAATTATCCAAATTTTTATTTATTAATCAATTTTAAAATTCGAGTCCTTACAATATCATAGTTTTTAATATTGAATTTTTCCATGGACAACTTTTTGATATGTGGATTTGCACAGTGTTCAAATAATTTCAAGTTAGCGATATTTTTTCGAACTTCACATTTCATTGAAA
>JABCMJ010005638.1:0-18929 GCA_014822125.1 Arbutus unedo
CCCATATATAAAGACATGTAATAATCATTAGGAGGGAGCTTTTGATTATTATTGAATGAAAAACGTCTAGAGAACAGTTTCTCTAAGATTTATCTTGTTCGTTTCTTTTCTGTGTTCATGGTCGTTCTCGAATTCATACGCTTCCCTGCATCAATTTCCCATGCATCCGCATCGACTCGAAATACAAACAATAGTACTACCTTTTTTTTGGCTTTATTTGGTTACTATTTTTTGGTGGCCTGTCACCTCATATTATTGCAAATAGTGAGAATAGACAACTATAAACAAAAAATGGAGAGAGACCCATAGGAAGGAGTGGCAAGGGCAATCAGCTATATGGTTTTTCCTTAGCATATTTTTTCAGGTTGCTTGCATGTTCCTTGTTGAAGCCTATTTTTGGATGTTGGAGAGAGTAAGGCCAAATTTCTTAGTTTCCGCCTCTTAAAGCAGGGTGGTGTTGCCCTTTGGCAGCGTTTGAGCGTAATTGTATGTCTATTAGGAGAGCTCCTACCAAAAGTAGCTGATCACCAAGGCTTTGGAAGCCTAAAACAGAAGTTCTACTGCCAATTCTACGCATATATCCCAAGAGTAACTAGCTCTGAGTGAAATGTTTCGATGATCATAATAGCCCCAAAAGGTTAAAACCTATTGGTTGATGCATTCCACTTCTGCTGCTGGTTTAAATTCTACAGAATACATACCAAAAGACCAGTAAGTGAAATATCTTGTCCTTTTAGTGTTATTGCCAGTTTCACTTCAAATGGACCGTGGAAGCAGTTCAACTTCAGTAATATATCACTAAGGCTTGGCTATGGTGAAATCCCATCAAGCAAGGGACTCCAGTCCTTTTAAACAAAACCATTTTAATTTACGTTCTCGCAAAGTAAAAATGCTTGAAAATTATGCGACATGTTCTATAGTCTCCGAACACAAAAAGGGCTAATTTTTTTCCACCAAATAGTGACAGAGCCAAGAGGGATAAACAAGGGACTTGATAGGTACACAACTTCCCTTGTGAGGTACATAACTAACGGACAAGATGTGATTGTGTACCCAACTTCAATTTAACTACCCTCCTGAATCTAAAAGAGGTTTAGGCCGTATCTTATTGTCGTACTACGGCCTACTGGTAGTCACGTTTTGCCAAATTGCAGCCTGTATGCCTCGCCAGCTTTGGGGCCACCACTGACCCTCGCAGATTTGTCCTCTAGCGTATCCATGGAAACCAAAAGCGCGCTGCACAAGAGGGATTTGTCTCAGCGCCCATAAGCAGACGCTATAGGGCCTCTACCCTCTGTGATCAGATGTTTTGACTTTACCCATCTCTTAGCCCAAACGCGGACACTCTAGAGGCCTTTCTAACCTTTGTTAATATCCTGAAAGCGGCCACCACCCTTGGGGTGGAGGCATTGCTTCTCATGTCCTTGCAGGTAAGTCTTGTCCATGGGCGGAACTAGTAAAGGACCTGGGGGACCCGGGCCCCCAAAAAATTTCAAAAAGCTTTATGACCTAGGTATCAATTCTGAAAATTATTTTTAAAAAAATCCATTTCGGTCCCCCCAAATTACATTTGGCCCCCTCCCTTTCCCAAAAAATAAATCTCGGCCTCCCAAACGTCGAATCCTAGTTCCACACCTGATCTTGTCGCCGTAGTCTCCAACATATTTTGATGCACTTATGTAATAACGTTAGCATTTCCTAACTCTGAAAGTCTAGATGGACTGAAACCATTCCTTATATACTATCTGTTTTGTAGCTTTTCCCTTGACGGGACAACACTGTTGCATTGAGAATGACGAATCCTAGTTCCACACCTGATCTTGTCGCCGTAGTCTCCAACATATTTTGATGCACCTATGGAATAACGTTACCATTTCCTAACTCTGAAAGTCTAGATGGACTGAAACCATTCCTTATATACTATCTGTTTTGCAGCTTTTCCCTTGACGGGACAACACTGTTGCATTGAGAATGACGGAAAACCCCAAAGTAGGTGCTCTACAGCGTACTGCCAACCGAAGACTTTAAGAAGCAGCTGGTGGCAAAATCAAGAACTGCAGCTCAATCACAAAGACATCTTATCCTTCACACCAACACCTGTAGGAATACGAAAGCTGTCCACACTCGTGACTCTCATGTAAGTATTCATAAACATCCTCGCAGGCCTGAGGTTAGCTAATCACTAACTACAAAATGATGATTCATACCACTTTTATGAGGCTTTTTGCATACATTATATCTTCCCTTCAGAAGATATCAATATATTGTTGCTCGCGCGACCAGATTTATATGGTTTTTTAACATGTTTCCATTCAATAATTTCAGTTTCCGCACAAGTTTTCAGATAGTACGACACCTTCTTCAATTATGGTGCAATTAGCTGATGACTCTTGGGCTCAGTTAAACTAAGACTCTAAAACAAGATCATCGACTATGCCTTACAAAATTTAGCTGACAAACCATGTATCACTTCTGATATGCGCTGCAAGATTGACACGGACTTCTAATTGTTAATGATATTGACTGCAAGTCATTTGTCTTGGATGATCAAAGCTCTTATACCATGTTAGATCACCAATTTCCCATAGCTTAAACTATTAGAAAATGGGTCCAATAAAGTACACAACTCATCTTGACAAAGTTGTAAATTAGCATCATCAGATCAACTCATTGCATCCTGTTGGAAGTTTTATCAAAATCACTAGTCATAAGGATATACTGTTGATGAATAAATTTGTATGCAAACAAATGGCGAAGATAAATTGTTGGAGCAACCATAACATCTACTGCAAGCATGCTTCTATGTCAACCAGCTTGCAGCTAGAAAAAAAGAAGTAAAATTTCATAATAATTATTATAGGTAGAAAGTAAACATACCAGCATTTTACTTTTAATGCTGAAGAATCCATCTGCATCAGCGACGACGGTGGGCTTTGATGCTCCAACAGCCATAATAGCCCCCTGGTCATTATTGATATCAAAAGTAAACAACTAGTCATTTATTATAAGGAATAGAGAACCTCGTAGTTAAGGGAGGTGAGTTGCCACACCCTCGTTACTAACCTGGCCCGGAGGAAGAATAGCATCAAATCTGTCCACTCCAAACATACCCAAATTGGAAAGAGTGAAAGTCCCTATATGCAGAAACAGTACAACCCAATCACACTTCCATTGAAAGGAATGTACAAACCAAAACTCCACAAAGCATCCCCCAAAGAAAATACAAAAAGTTGAAAACCTGAGTTGTACTCGTGGGGCTTAAGTTGTTTGGCCCTGGCTTTTTCTACCAACTCCTTCCATTTTTGAGACAACAGGTATAGGTCCAACTAAAAACCAATTCAGAGAGAATACTGTTACTACTAAATCCATACTATCAGGAACTAAAAAACATACACCAACATAAAATATCAAAAAGTATCCTTGAAAATTGAAATTATTTGTCACAGAAGTCCATGACACGATTTTGGAGGAAAATTGACAGATCACTGACCTTATCAGCATCCTGAAGAACAGGGGTTATTAAACCACCGTTAATTGCAACAGCAACAGCAATGTTTATACTGCTATTGTATGTAAAACTCTTCCCATCCTTACAGGTAGAGTTCACAACTGGGTGCTGAGCAAGTGCCATCGCCACAGCCTTAGCTAACAAAGCTGTCATAGTCACACCCTTCGGCTTAACCTGAGAGATCAAAAACAACCCCGGTCAGTTACGTATCCTAGTTTAGGAAACTTCATGTGGCCCATTCATCATATAAATATGTGATATCTGTGGGGGATATAATGACTTTAGTGGTAGTTCCAAGCAGACCTATAAAGTACCCACAATCTCCACTGTATTCTTTGACGCAGATACTGGACTGTTTTCTTTGATGGAGGAAACCTAAAACGTTCCTGCGATGATTAAGGGTCCCCGCCCGAGGAGTTATATATGGCCTGTGATGTCCATCTAATCAAGACATTGTAGTCCTGCATAGGTTATTACTTAAGATCTAGAGAGAGTGAGGATCCAAATGAAGAACCTTGACCCAACGCAATGGAAGTATCCAACTTCAAGAACAATGCCGCAGTCATTATTAAGTTATTTCCACTGCAATATGTACATATATCCATGATTTGTTTTACACCCATTTCCATAACCCAAATATATAGAGCAATCAAATCAACCACATAAGAATTAAATTACCAAATCACTGAATTGAATAATATCACCAATTTGTACCTTCGCGTACAGGGCATCTAGTGCATCCGTAGTCACAGGATACCCTACTCGGAAAGTCGGTACAGACAGACTCTCCACCATATTCTTCGAGACAGCCGCTTGCATCCCTGAGAAAAGTGATGAGCAAAAAATGAGACATTATTTACGTCCAAAATGAATCTTCTGACCCTCGTTACTGCTCAAACGAGAGGTAAGAGGCAGGGATGACAGGATTTGAATCGACAACATTACATACCCACAACAAATGCGCTACTAAGCTGGGCCACAACGTTAAAATATAAGGTTCGTACCTGTGAAGGGGACAACAGTAGACCCTGGAATTTCAGGATATGTAGTTGCAGCGGCAGCTTTAGGAGCGGCCGGCACAGGAGGAGGAGGAGCCGCAACAGCAGCGGGAGTGGTGCTCTTGGACGGCGCAATGCCAGCAGCAGCTTCAATATCCGGCGCAGTTATCCGCCCAAAGGGCCCAGTACCAGCCACTGAGTTAACATCAATCTTATGCTTCTTCGCAAGCTTCTTCGCGTAAGGCGTCGCCACAATCTTCCTCGGCCCATCAGCCGCAGATGGCGGTGGAGGAGGAGTAGGAGCAGCAACCACCGAAGATGGCGTTGACGGAGCGGAAGCTGCAGCAGGCGGAGGAGCAGAACGAGAAGAGGAACTGGCGGCTTTGGCTTTGGCTTCGGCTATCTCATCTTCAGTTTCGGCTAAAAATCCAATCGGGGAGCCGACGGGAGCAACCTCGCCTTCGCCAACGACGATGGCGGCGAGGATTCCGCCGTAAAAGGTCTCGACGTCCATGTCGGCTTTATCGGACTCAACAACGACGACGGATTCGCCCTTGGAGAGGACGTCGCCCTCTGATTTGTTCCAGGAGACGATCTTGCCCTCGGTCATGGTGGAGCTGAGGGCCGGCATGAATATCTCCCTGATCTTGGCTTTGACGGTCGAGATCCTCCGGCGGGGCCTGACAGCAAATGCGGGAGAGGGACGTAATTGGACGCCGGAAGAGGAGAGTGATGAGGAGAACGACATTGCGGGAACCCTAGATTGAAGCAGAGAAGACATTGTCGAGAGAGAGTTGAGATAGGGAGATTGGTTTCCAGGTAGGTTTCGTTCAACTGTATGTAAATTGGTGAGTGTTTGAGGAAAGAGAAAGTGGGCGGAGAAGACAAGGAGAAGTTGGTTGGAGGCTTTGAGCTCTCCGCAGTGTCAACATTGGCAATGTCATGAAGTTCGTTGGACCTACTTTGGTTAATATCAATTGCATCCCCAGTTTCTTTTTGGTTCATCTCTGTTTGTTTCATTTTCAAAATCTTTCAGAATAATCATCACTCCGGTATAAAAGTAGTTCTCCAAAATTCAGTTTTGTCCACTCTGAACAAATTTTATGCACCACCTCAATATCTCATTTTGATAATCAAATTATTTATTTTGCTTGGATAATTTTTTTAATTATTAATAAAAAATTAAATCAATCGAATATCATTAAGTGTGTGATTTTAATTCGATGTAAAAATATATATTTTTAGATAAAAAACTTACAAATATCCAATTCAACTGAATTTTTGGTAATAAATAAAGAAATTATTTAGTACAAAATGAACGATTTTGATATCCAAAAGCTTTCTCAAGAAAATCAGAGTGAAGTAAAATTAGAAAAAGAAAATATACATTTTTTACATGTTCATTTGGTAGGAAAGATTAAAGAAAAGTTAAATCATAATAACTTACACAAAATATACTTTTTTTACATGTTCATGACATAAATTATGCGTTGGCGGATGAAAATAACTCAAAATATTTGAACTTGATTTGTACTTGAGTAGTCAAAAAAACCTTCAAATTTGAACAAAATTCTGAACGTCAATAAGCTTTTTCTTCTTCCTACTATTTTTTTACTTCAAATTTGGACAAATTAACTTCTAATTAAGCTCGTCGGATTTAGATCCAAATGTGTACTTTGCAAGGCCCAAAAATAGTGCGTGGTTTGGAAGATTTAGGAGGCTAATGTTCTTAACTCCTATCAGCCCAACTCAAATTTGTATAAATTGTTGGCTCAACTGAATGATAGATAAATGTCAAGTTTTTGAAAAACTTGTTCATCAGTTTTTGAATTCTATCAATCCGTACATATAATCCCCAAATCTAATAAACTGTAGAATGCCCGCTGAAAACAAAACAAATCATCGCATTTTTTCTACATTCAATGTTGTAAAATTTTCGGTTGGATAAACTATATAAATATCTCTAAACTTGGAAAAGATTGGTTGACGATCAGGATTTCATCTAAATTATAATGATGAATCTTTGCATAAAGTTGGGATTTAAGAAAAGCAAAGACTTCCACTGATGATCCAAATCCCACTTTATAGTCAATGATTATGTAGAGATTTCCCCATTCGACTGCTGGGCTTAAGCAGAGCATGGGCTATCCAACTTTAAGCCTATATTATGATTGCAATTACGGGCGAAACGAGAAGTGAGAACAATTATATCCCTTACAACTACTATGGACGGGGTACTAAAAAATACAAGATGTCATAGTCCCTTATATAGTAATCCGGTTGATTCATATTTATAATTTAATTATGTTTTCATACCGAATGTAACAATCAGGAGCGGGTTTATGATATATAAACACAAGGGTCAAGTACTTATGATATATATAATTTTGTGTGACAAAACATATTATCTGTAGTGTAAAACATAACATTTTGTGGGACAAATTTATGGACATACCAAAAAAATATACTTATTCCAAGGGTACTTTTCAACTCAGTCCACTAAATACCTCTGCCTGTGATAAGAGCTTGTGGGATTAAATAGACTCCTCCTACTCAGACTAAACTTGGTATCTCCTATTTTTTAATTAGTCTCCTCTTATTCCTAAATTTTGTTTTACAATATTATTATTATTAATTATAAAAATATTATTATTTAAAGAACTTGGGTAACTAATCAATTGATAGTCTTGAACACTCCATAATCTTGCATACAAAATCTATAGTTGAAGAGATAAAGAAAGAAGGAGATAAGAATAGAGAAGAGAAAACCATGATGAGAATTTTTACATTTAACTCAACTCACTTTTACAAATGTAGATCTGTTTTTCTCAACCCAAAATAGAAGGACCTAACCTATATTTATACAAGCTGGAACCGACTTAAGATATCTATTAAGCACATGCTCAATTAAAAGAAAATGACAATTGGCCTAACTAATTTTCTGCATACGTCACTTTGTAACAAACACCAGATAAGCCTCCACTTGATAGCACTTAGTATGCACTAGAAAACACCTCAGTAGAACTAACAGTTCTTGCCTCAACTCCTTGATTCAATTTATTAGTTGCATGTAAGCTGGAAGATAATCTTACACGACTACACAAACTGTAATTACACTGCCTTTATTTGATATACTTGACCCCCCCCCCCCCCCCCCCCCAATCCTTCCCCCCCCCCCAAATGGTGTGGCCATAGAATGAAGCATCAATTTGACAATAAGTAGATTAAAATGTTGCACAATAATAGGCTTAGTGAAAATGTCAGCAATCTAGTTCTAAGTGGGAATGTACTCGACTACCGTGATGAAGAACCTTTTCGTGTATAAAATAATAATCGATCTCAACATGTTTGGTTCTAGCACGGAATATAGGACTAGACACTAAAGAAATAGCAAAAATGTTGTCACACCATAGAGTGAGAATAGAGGTGAGATGGGCAACATGTAAATCCTTAAAAAGTTGAGACAACCAAACAATTTCCGCAACAAGATTAGCTAAGGCCTTATACTCTACTTCTGTAGAGGATCGTGTCGTAGTAGGAAGTTTCTTAGCAGACCACGAAATAAGATTACGTCCCATAAAGATGCAATAACCGCCAGTGGACTTGCGATCAAGGCTATTCCCAGTCCAATCAGCATCAGAAAATCTAGAAATAGTAAAAGAACCCTTGATGAAACAAAGACCGTAACTAAGAATACATTGAACATACCTGAGAATGTGTCTAACAACATGAAAATGACTGAGCAAAGGGAGATGTATATTTTGGCACACTTAATTCACAGCATGGGCCAACTCAAGTCTAGTTAAAGTAAGATATTGCAGGGATCCTACAATATTTCTGTAGACTTCAGGATTATCAAAAGGAGCATCATCTAAGAGAACTAGAGGTTTAAGAGCAGAAGGGGAACCATAAGGACTATAGTAAGCCATACCTGTCTTTACTAATAATTCCCTGGCATACTTGGACTGAGATAAACACAAATTATCTGATGTCCGAGTGACTTCAATCCCGAAAAAGTAATGTAATTCTTCTAAATCTTTCAAAACAAACTCTTTACCCATGGTTTGAATGATAGTATTAATAAGTGTAAAGACCGGGAAAATTTTTCGTTTTAAAATAGTTATTCATAATATATTGCATAAAGTGCATTTGATTTATTTATTTTTATGTGTTTTGAATTTTTAGTTGTGGGTCTTGAGCCGAGGGATTTAATTTGGACACGCGCACATAATGAGGTGTGTTGAGACCATTTGGGGGACTCTTAGACTTGTTAAAATCTGATTGGGAGAAAAGAGAAGGGAGACACAACCCCATTTCACTCATCTCTCTCTACACTTTGGAGCTCTACCTTCTCTCCAGAAATTCCATAGATTCATCTTACCAATCCCAAAATTCCTTTGAGATATAGAGTGATCTTGACGTGCTCTATCCATATCCGAAGCTTGATCATGTTTCGAAGCTCGGAGGAGGAGATTTGAGACTTGGGAGATACATGGAGTTAGGATTTTCAATTCGACATCAAATCTCATGATCTGAAGCTTGAGGTAGAGATGTTTCATCTCTATCATGTGTTTATAACATGTTTTGGATGATCACGTGGTGTTATTGGTCGAATTTGAGAGTTTTTTGTCCAAAAAACAAATTTGTGATTTTTCTAAAAAAAATGCTGAAATCGTCAAAGTAGCTAGAGCGACTGTTGAGCGACTCTTTCTGTCCAAAAATACATCAAGCGACTTTTGGTCGCTCCAGCAACCTGTTGGGCGACTTTGCCTGATGGTTTGACATTGGTTTTGAGATTTTAGATTCTTTGATTATAGTTTTGGAATGTGGTCTTAATTAGATGGTATATCAATTGTTTTTGGCATTTATTTAACAAATTATGTGTGTTTATGGAATTACCCTTATGTGTTGCGATGAATTTGACTATTGAGTTGTGAAGGGTAATATCGCATTGACATAGTGCGACTAGGCCCATCTTTGAAATTTTTTGACAATGACTTGGGATGATTTGATTATGGGTTTGGACCATCATTTAGTATGTTACACTATGTTTATGAGTGTAAATGGTTGTTTCCTGTATTGTGGATTCATTTATGGTATTCTGGGAATGTTAAGAACTAGTAATATACGTTATGAGCTTGAGAATCTTATAAGCCTTTGACACAATAGGAATGAGTATAGAGGTAAGGTTTGGACCATAAACCTAGTGCAAGACGATGAGACTTTATGAGCTACTCCCCTTTGGGAAGTGAACTAGGCATGATGCATTGTGTTAACCTCTGTAGGAGTAGCTAGGCTCGACTCTTGTTTTAACTTACTTGAGAGAGTATGCTAGTAGATGACATAACTTGTCTATACACTATCGAGTGTAGTTATCAGAGAGCAGATTAACATAAGATGTGTTATGTGAGCATGGTATCAATTTAGTAGATTGTTGGATTATGAGGATAGCACTATGATTTATGTAGCGTATTGTGTCATGTTGAGACTTAGTAAAATAGGGAGCCTTGTGTTTGACCTTGGTTTTGAACTATGTAGTGAGATGATTATGTGAGAGGTTCTTTACCCCATAGGGCAACCCTACGTGAAATCTATTATTGAAACGGTTTACCCTACTCTAGTGTGGTGAGGAGTTTTTTCCTATCCCTTTGGAGGGTGACCGGCATTGTATTGACAAGAGGTGTTGTGTCATATATAATTTGAGATAGAGGTGTGGACTGATAACCTTTATGTTTGTGGTGCATGGTCTGTCCCGATTGTTTAGGTTGAATAAGCTACGCAATGTGTTACGATATAACGACTGAGATTACGAAACGTGTTATGATACGTTGGCTTTAAATGATGAGAATTGATTGGTAAGAAATGTGTCGATGAATGGTCACTCTTCAAGCTTTCAATACTTGTTTCTGATATAATCTGAATGAAATGTTGTCTATGCTCTATGCTATTGTTGTCTCGTCAATTGCTAAAACTGCATTGGACTTTTAGACTTGCTTGAATAATGTGAGACACTTAAAATGTAGCGTGTGGATATACGTTAATGGTTTGATAGGATACGAAAATTGTATGACTAGGCTCCATTCGGAGTGTGCTAGGAATGAAGTGAAATGCTATAGTAGCCTCCATTCAGAGAAGTACTAGGGGTGATATTAAAAGATGTGCTAGCCTCCTTCGGGAGAGTGCTAGGGAGGGGAATAATGCTATAATTAGCCACCTTGAGGTGTTGTGCTAGGGATGACAAACAAATTATGATAAGGAGAATGTAATGATATGTTTGTGTGTGGTATGATTGAATGATTCGTTGGATGGTAAATTGTTATTATAGAATTATTAGTATGGATTCCGAATTAGTTTGGATACACTTTGTCATGATAAGACATAACGATTCGACACGTAATGAGAGGCATCATTGATGCTTATGAGACATGGAATCCAAGGGATGATGGTGTGAGTGAACGTATAGATAAAAGTATTGACTTGACAGTAAACTAACGATGGACTAAGAAATCGGTAAGAGAAATGACCAATGGATAATGAACCGGTGCTGTGAGACGGTCAACGGATAATGAATCAGTGTTGAGGAATGGTTGAATGAGTAAAGAAAAAGTATTTTAAGATGGTTGGGTATGTTGTTTATGCTTATCAAGTATTTCATGTGAGTTCATATTTGGGTTATTGTTCATTACTCATGTTATATGTTATATCAGTTTATACTCACATATTATTAGTTTAGACATTAATCCTATTGGGCTGTGTACCTCACCCTATCATTCTACAGGTGATGTTCCAAACGTTTAGCATGAAGCGCATGAGATGCATTGTATGATGCATGTTTCAAGTTTTGATAGGAGATACCTATAATCTTGATACTGATTTCGAAAGATGTAATATAACTTATTTTTGAATTAGTTCTTGTGTTTAGAAGGAAATATAAATGTTTGACTTTGACAATCTATTTTAATACATGTAACGGGTTGAGAATTTGTCCATTTTGATGTAACATCCTTTAATTTGGCTTTTGATGATATTTCGTTTAATGAAATTATTTGGGATATTGGGTTGGTTATCAAATATTGTGAGGTTTTTATTTATGATAAATTATGATTATTACGCGTTGAAAAACGAGGGCGTGAAAAAGAGAATGATTGTTTCCGGTTACTAAAATATCATCAACATACACTAGAAAATATATAATAGTCAAGCCTTGGTAATGAATGAACGATGAGGAATCAACTGGGCTGTTATGAAATCCTTGTTTCAGTCATAGAGAGCTTTGTGAAGTTTGCACACATAAAATGGGTGAAGGGAATCAACAAACCCCTAAGGTTGTTTGAGATAAACATCCTCTTTAAGAAGACCATGTCAGAAGGCATTGGAAACATCAAGTTGTTTAACATTCCACCCATTATTAAATGCAAAACTTAACACAAAGCGTATGGTTTATTGTTTGATGACAGGACTGAAAGTCTCCGTGTAATCTATGTCATCTATTTGCTAAAAACCTTGAGCTACGAGTCTAGCTTTATACCTGGAAATAGTCCCATCAGAGTTTTGTTTAATCTTAAAGATTCACTTGCAACAAATAGGAGAGCAGCCTGATGGAGGGAAAAACAAGAGACTAGGTGTTTTGATGAATAAGAGCATTATATTCTTCGTTCATAGCTTGCGGCCATTCTGGGAACATCATAGCATGTTTGAAAGTTATAGGTTCAACAGTAGGTGGAGATGAAACAGTGACAAGAGACAAAGGAGCTTTTGGTACAAAGATACCATTTTTTCATCTAGTGATCATAGGATGTGTAGGCAAACTTAATGAAGGAACATGAGAACCAAAAATAGGAGAAGAAACAAGAAAACTTGGAGCAATAGAAGAAGAAGATGCATGAGGAGTAAATGAAGGGGCAAAGAAATTGAGGAAGAAGTAGGAGATAATAAAGATGATGAAACAACAGGAGAAAATGATGGTCTATAAGGCAAAACAAAATGAGGAATAAGGGAATTTGAAGGAGAAAAAACAAAGGAAACATGAGAGGTAGAATGGATCAATTTGGAGTAAGGAAACTCATTTTCTATGAACCAACATGCCTAGAAATGTACAGTATATTAGTGATAGGTTCCAAACACTGATAGCCTTTTGAAGTAGAACAATAACCAAGAAATACCCAAGGTTTAGACCTAGGCAAGAGTTTATTTCAATTGTAAGGCCTAAGCTAAGGGAAACAACAATAGCCAAAGGATTTTAAGGACATGTAATCAGGAGATTTATGCTAGAGTAATTCAAAAGGAACCTGAAACTGAACTGAGGATTGGGATAGCCTATTAATAAGATACACTGTTATTGTAATGGCTTCAAGCCATAATTTAATTGGCAGTTATGACTGAACAAGCAAAGCTATAACTGTTTCTACAATGTCACCATGTTTACGTTCAACCATGCCATTTTGTTCAGGTGTATATGGACAAATTGTTACATGAATTATGCCAAAATGAGAGAAGAGTAAATGCATAAGAGAGTTAATGAACTCTCCACCATTATTTGGTCGAACAATTTTTAGACTGGAAGAAAAATGAGTCAAAACATGTTGTCTAAAGGCTTGAACATGAGTATGCACTTTAGATTTAGCAAGTAAAGGGAATCCAACTATACCTTGCGTAATCATCAATTAAGAGAAGATAAAGTTTGTAACCTTTGAAAGAAGCAACAGGGGCAGGTCTCCATACATCCATGTGAACTAACTGGAAAGGTGTAGTAGTTGCAGACTCAGACGTAAAAAAGGAAGCTTATTGCTTTTAGCCATTTTACAACAAAAACAATCAGACTCCAATGGTCTTGTTATTCCTAACTGGTATTTATTATAAAAGGAATGTAAGACTTTATTGCTAGGGTGGCCAAACCTTTTATGCCACATATCAACAGAGCATGGGCTATCCAACTTTAAGCCTGTATTAAGATTGCAATTACGGGCGAAACGAGAAGTGAGAACAATCATATCCCTTACAACTACTATGGACGGGGTACTAAAAAATACGAGATGCCATAGTCCCATATATAGTAATCCGGTTCATTCATATTTAGAATTTAGTTGTGTTTTCATACTAGATGTAACAATCAGGAGAGGGTTTAGGATGTATAAGCACAAGGGTCAAGTATTTATGATATGTATAATTTTGTATGACGAAACATATTATCTATAGTGCAAAACATAACATTATGCGGACAAATTTATAGACATACCAAAAAAATATACTTATTATAAGTGTACTTTTCAACTCAGTCCACTAAATACCTCTGCCTATGATAACAGCTCGTGGGATTAAATAGACTTCTCTACTCAGACTAAACTTGGTATCTTCTATTTTTAATTAGTCTCCTCTTATTCTTGAATTTTGTTTACAATAATATTATTATTAATTATAAAAATATTATTATTTAAAGAACTCATGTAACTAATCGATTGATAGTCTTGAACACTCCATAATCTTGCATACAAAATCTATAGTTGAAGAGATGAAGAAAGAAGGAGATAAGAATAGAGAAGAGAAAACTATGATGAGAATTTTTACATTTAACTCAACTCACTTTTGCAAGTGTAGGTATGTTTTTCTCAACTCAAAACAGAAGGACCTAACCTATATTTAAACAAGCTGGAACCAACTTAAGATATCTATTAAGCACATGCTCAATTAAAAGAAAATGACAATTGGCTTAACTGATTTTCTAACAGACTTCTGTAGACGTCACTTTGTAACAACCACCAGATAAGCCTCCACTTGATAACACTCAGTATGCACCAGAAAACACCTCAGCTAGAACTAACAGTTCCTACCTCAACTCCTTGATTCAATTTATCAGTTGCACCTAAGCTGGAAGATAATCCTACACGATTAGTATTAAAACCAAGTGCTACACAAACTGTGATTGCACTGCCTTTGTTTGATATACTTGACATCCCCCCACATACTGATGTGGTCATAGAATGAAGCATCAGTTTGGCAGTAAGAAGATCAAAATGTTGCACAACAAAAAACTTAGTGAAAATGTTAGCAATTTGGTCTTCAGTGGGAATGTCAGTAATCTAGTCTTGAGTGGGAATGTACATAACTACCAATTAATGATGAAGAACCTTTTCACCTATAAAATGATAATTGGCCTCAACATGTTTGGTTCTAGCATGGACTATAGGATTGGATATGCTAAAGAAATAGCCGAAATGTTGTCACACCATAGAGTGGGAATAGAGATGAGATGGGCAACATATAAATCTTTAAAAAGTTGAGATAACCAAACAATTTTTACAGTAAATCAGTTAAGGCCTTGTACTCTACTTCTGTAGAGGATCGTGCCATAGTAGGAAGTTTTTTAGTAGACCACGAAATAAGATTATGTCCCATAAATATGCAATAACTGCCAGTGGACTTGCGATCAAGGCTATCCCCAACCCAATTAGCATTAGAAAATCCAAAAATGGCAAAAGAACCCTCGATGAAACAAAGACCCACATGACTAAGAGTACCTTGAACATACCTAAGAATGCATTTAACAGCATGAAAATGACTGAGCAAAGGGTGATGCATATGTTGGCACACTAAATTCACGGCATGGGCCAACTCAGGTCTTGTTAAAGTAAGATATTGCAAGGATCTCACAATACTTATGAAGACTCCAAGGTTATCAAAAGGAGCATTACCTAAGAGAACCTGAGGTTTATGAGCATAAGGGAATCACAAGGTCAGCAATCAACCATACCTGATTTTACTAATGATTCCTTTGCATACTTGGATTGAGATAAGCACAAATTATTTGATGTTTGAGTGACTTCAATCCCAATAAGGTAATGTAATTCTCCCAAATCTTTCAAAGCAAACTCCTCACTCATGGTTTGAATGATAGTATTGATAAGGGAATGATTGTTTTCAGTCACTAAGATATCATCAGCACACACTAGAAAATATATAACAGTCAAGCCTTGCTGAAGAATGAACAATAAGGAATTAGTTGGGTTGTTATGAAGTCCTTTCTACAACAAAAAGGACATTCCCAGCACTTAATTTCCCGTGTTTTTTTTTAAATTTCATGAATAATTAAAAATTCCTCAAGAGCTAAAACGTAAACCCTAAAACAAAACATAAAACCTAAGTATTCCTCCGTTCACCCCACGTTCACCTCCCTCACTCTCTAAACCTTCTCCCATCCCTCTCTCTCAGACCTCAGTCTCTTGGGGCTGCCGTTCACCCCATCGTTCACTTCCTTCAGCGGCCTGGCTTCTTATTAGGGAGTATATATTTCTCTCTCTCTCTCTCTCTCTGTCTCTCTCTCTCTCTCTCTCTCCCTCTCTTCCCCCCTTCTCTTAGTACAAATTTGCTTAATCTGAAGGTTGCTAGCAAGAAATCTGCTATAGTCTTCTCTATCACCTACAACAGAAAAGGCTACGGCGAGCAGGAAATCTAGAACTCGTGCGAACAAGACTTCATCGTACTATGTGTGTGTGCGTGTGCGTGCGCAGCTATATATATGTATATGTATGTACACACTAACATCGATTGAAGTTTATGGATTAAGATTGGGCAGTGGAATGTGATGTATGTTGCACTTTTTAAGTGTTTTTTTGTGAAATTTTGTGCGATGATGAGTTTATACAAAGTCACAAATACACGGTTACCATGGTTAGATATGACTAGAATCTTTAAGAATTCAGATTTTTGAAGTGAGTTAAATATCTTTGAATTGCGTTCCTTTCAAACTATTTCTTGATCTGTGCTACCTAAATCATCATTACCTATAAAAACTTGCCAACTTCAACCTTGAATATTTCAGCTAAGGTTTATTTGTCCTCAATATTGACATAAAATTGCTTTCTTCTTTATACTACCTTTTTCCAAGTGTTATGCATGAAAAATTTTAAATCGTAGTTATGTGTTGTCTGCGTGGTGCTCTGTTCTCACTGTACGTGGCATTGATTGATCTTATTTTACAGGTCATCGAAGCAAGTTCAACATCTGAAAAAATCTGCATGAAATGTTAATTCAGCCATTACTTCTAGCACTTTACGGGAGAGAGCGTGATTCACATTCAAAAGTGTGTATATTTATGTCCAATTCCCTTGATTTGCATGCGTTTATTATTTATCGATCAAGTTTTATATGCGTTTATCATTTAACTTGCGTTTTGGGTGCTAGTATGTTTTTGAGGTATTTACAGGATTTTAAGAGTTTTGGGAGGCTAAGAAGATCAAGCCGTGAAGTTGGAACAAAGGTCAAGCAAAGTCAGAAGTAATTACTACCGGTAGTAGGATCCAGTACTACCAATAATAGAGAGGATTGTCCAAAATCAAGAGAACAGCTACTACCGATAGTAAAATCCAGAACTACCGATAGTAAAACACATTGTCCACTTTTAAGAGGGGAGGGGTAGCTTCCAGTGGCTTCTGATCTGGGACCTTCCCTTTTTTTAAGTGGTGTATTTCCTTGATATTTTGGTTCTCTCTTTCTAGTGTATTTTATGGCTGGACGTGGCTTTGAGTTGGCTACTTGCCAACTTGACAGCTTGTATATTAGCTCCATCCTTATCCTCAATTATATATATTTACTTTTTCTAATTAAAAAAAGAGAAAGTAGAACTACCGCAAAGTGACATATACTACCGGTAGTAGTGCAAATATGAAAATTTTCCTTAACTTTTGAGATTTTTATTTCTTCATTTTTATCTCTATCTGTTAGTTTTCTAATGTAATTAGGAATGTTAGTTTTAGGTCTATTTATTAGGAAACCTATTAGCGATGGGTATCAACTTTTTGTTGGAGATTATTGAGTATTTTTTTTAGAAAAAAACGTGGGGAGCAAAACGGGAGTTGGACTTAAAAGTCCTTATTTTCTATTTTCAAGTTCATCAATTCTTGTTTTTTCTTCAATCTTTGTTCTTTATTTCTCATAGATTCCATTATATTCATGAGGAACTAATCTTCCAAGGATTCAATTAAACGGTGAAACATTGAATCACGACTCAAGGTAATTCGATCCTCGCATCAAATCTTTAATGTATGCTATCAGTTTATTAATCAAGAATCACTTTTGAAATCGACTAAATGTTTTTGTAAAGATTTATGTTGTGTGTCGACAAACTTATTTGGCACACACAATTCTTCGATTTTCTACAAGGTTTTAATCTGAAACTCTAATTTTCCTAAGTTAATTATTAAACTGATTATCAATCTTTCTTAAGTTCATATAAATCTTCATTTTTCTATCATCCAACGAAGGTTCGATGTTATAGAACTGGAGTTAAGTTTTATTTGAGGATTGAGTTATTACGAGTCGTGATCAATGTGGATCCTAAGAATTGGATCTTGTTTCTTGTCACTTAAATCATTTTAAAGCTCACCACAATATTATTCTCACAACATCTTCCAAACATTTTCCTCCTTTTTCCCGATAAATTTCCAAATTAATCATTCCCTTTGGATTTGAATCCAAACTTCTGAATTATTATGCTACACCCGAACACTTGATCCTACGCTTAGGATACATATTTACTGACATTGGTTGACGACAAGCGCATACATTTCCTATAACGGTATATATGTCAGCATTCGACTTTATATTGAAGAACTATTGAAGTTGTGACTAAAGAAATCTGCCTTTATGTTTTGCTTTAAACTCGTAGACAGTTGGAATTTGCCTTGATAGGAACAACGGTTGAAGTCATTCAAGCCTAAGAAGCTTAGTTTGTTGCTTGTATGCCTCCTTTTGGGACTCATTAGAAACAATGATACATTAGCTCATGTTTTTTATGCTTGCATTTGCTTCATAATTGGTTCCAGAGTCTGGCTTCTGTTTATATCTGATTAGAACACGAGGTGCTCTTATTTGCTTCCATTTTTGAACCCGTGATGTAGAATCTAGAATTTTGAGTAACGAGTACAAAATCACTTGTCTTGGGTTTTTTTAGTTCTTTTTTTTTCCTAAGTTAGAAAGTAGTCACTATGTTTATTTTGTGAAACACAAAATTAGTCACTAGCCCATTGATGTGAAGGCACTTTCCCATACCCCATGTTAAAAGCGAAAAAAAGGAGAAAATTATTTTCCTTTGCATTAGAAGATTTGTTACGTTAACTTTTCCACTTGTTTTAGGTTTCACCTCCATGACATCAAGTAAAAGAATTGTTGCCCCGAGTGCTTGGAAGTGGAAGCTTTTGGGTAAGACCAATAATCTCATGTTTGAAATCTTGTTTTAGTTTTTTACGTGGTCATTGTTTAGTTAGCCCAATTTACGTTGACTTTTTCACTTTTCCTATGCGCATCTTCATTTAAGCTTATTGCCACGTTCTTGTTGGAGGTAAGAGTGAATGGAAATTGGTTTCCTAGCTCTTAGTCCCACATTGGTGGGATGAGGGAAGTGTAATGGGTATTTATATCCAAGAGTTGAG
>JABCMJ010005645.1:0-20273 GCA_014822125.1 Arbutus unedo
TGCCAACAAGTGAAGGCCGAACACCAACGACCCACAAGGGAATTGCAACCATTGCCAGTTGCAGAGTGGAAATGGGAGAATGTGATGATGAACTTCGTTACCGGTTTACCGAGATCGCCGAGAGGGCATGCTGCGATATGGGTGGCAGTGGGTCGTTTAACCAAGACCGCTCACTTTCTACCAATCCAACTTGCCGATTCCGTTGAGAAGCTCAATCGACTATATATCCATGAAATTATCCGATTGCATGGGATCCCAGTTTCTATTATGTCCGATTGAGATCCGAGATTCATAACACGATTTTGGTAGAGTTTGCAAGCAGCGCTTGGTACGAACTTATTATTCAATACTGCGTATGATCCTCAGATCAATGGGCAATCAGAACATACGACTTAAATTCTTGAGGATATGCTGTGGGCATGTATTTTGGATTTTTGAGGTAGTTGGGAGGATCACTTACCGCTTGTTGAGTTTGCGTATAATAATAGTTATCAATCGAGTATTGAGATGGCACCATTTGAGGCTTTGTACGGTAGACCGTGTAGATCACCGGTATGTTGGACCGAGTTGGGTGAGGCAACGTATGTCGGGCCAAATTTAATTCGGAAGACTACCAAAAGCATGAGGTTGATTTGCAAGCAACTCTTGACAGCGCAAGAGAAGACTACCGAGCAAGTGAAAGTGATTCGCTAACGATTACTTATCGCTCAAAGTTGACAGAAGAGCTATGTCGATTGACGTTGTCGTCTGTTATCATTTGAGGTGGGAGATCATGCGTTCTTGAAAGTATCACCACGATGGAGTTTATTGCGTTTTGGACAGAAAGGGAAGCTATCTCCGAGATATGTTGGGCCATTTGATATTATCGAGAGAATCGGGGAGGTTGCTTACCGTTTGGCCTTACTGCCAAAGTTGTCGGGTGTGCACAACGTGCTTCATATTTCGATGTTGTGGAAGTACGAACCGGTTCCTTCTCACGTTTTGGAGTGGTTAGAACTAGAGCTTAAGGCCGATGTGTCCTATAGGGAGCAACCGATATGTATTTTAGATTCTCATGAGCAAGTGTTGAGAGGCAAGACGATACTTTTGGTTCGTGTGTTATGGGGCAACCAAGGTAAGGACGAATCGACTTGAGAACATGAGGACGAAAGTCGGGACAAATACTTGCATTTGTTTACTCCTTGATTACTATACATTTGTTATTGGATTGATAGTTTGGGGCATGTTTGCCACCATGCTTATGTGCTTATTGGAGGTTATCGAGACATGAGTTATGTGTTTACTTATAGTATGTTCTGGAATTTTCGGATTATAGAACATTTTATGCTTATCAATATCGTGGATATGAGTTAATGGTTTGATGACTTGATTGTGCGGTGATTGTTATTTACTCATTAAGCATGACGTATGCATGAATAGCATCGATAAGTTCGGTTGATTTTATTCGAATATGTTAAACTTGATTATTTGGCATCCATTGAGCTTTGCAAAAGCATGGATTGCTTTATTTTTGGATTGAGATAATGACAGTGTGTCCATATCTTGATAGTAATATTGTGAGAACTATCCGTGTCTATATGAAATTCCTTTTAAGGAGGGGAGAATGTAAGGACCTGAAAAATTTTAAGTTTTTAATTTATTTTACTGCGGAATAATCATATGAATTATTATTTCATGTTTTGAATTTTAGTTGCGGGGCCCGAGCCCGAGCCCGAGGACTTTGTTTCATGTCACACGCATCACACTACGTGGTGTTTTACGTGAGTGCCCTTGGAGGCCCTAATAATCCGATTTTTGCTAAAAGGGGGGGGGGGGGGAAGCCTCCCCAAGCCTCACACTCCATTTCTACTCAACTCTCTCTCTCTACACTAAAGCTCTACCTTCTCTTTACCACCACCACCAATCCACCTCTCCATTTTCCAATTCCTTTGAGATATAGGATGCTTGGAATGTGCGTGATGTGGAATCGAAGACGGATCGCGATTTGGAGCTCGGAAAGGAGAGATTCGAAGTTTGGAACCTAGGGCTTCTACCATTATACCAAATCTTGCGATTCAAAGCTTGAGGTAGGGATGTTTCACCCTTATTATGGGTATATTCATGGTATTGGTAGTTGAATTCATGTTTAGATTGTGTATTGTTGCGTTTTTGGCCGATTTGGACGAGTTGCGATGTGAGAACCCGGAACTTTTTTTTTATAAATTGCCCAAAAATTAGATTTAACAAATGGTTTATTGCAATTTATGCACATATAATGATTTGGGGTTTATGTGTGGTGTATGTTAGACAAGGGAGTTGTGGGTAACATGTGTTACACTTGAGGGGTGTAAGTGTAATTGAGGTTTTTAAGACTATATATCAGATTTTTGGGGGAAAATGTTCATTTTTCCTCATTCCTTTTCTCTCACTTCTCTTGTCCTTCTCTCTCTCTCTCTCTCTCTCTCTCTCTCTCAAAACCTCTCCTCAAATTCTTGTTCTCACATCAAATTTCTTTTGGAACCTTCAAGAATCAGTCATATACGGAAGATGTCTCAAGCTTGATCGTGTTCATTTCGCTTGGAGGAGGAGTATTCGAAGAAATCCGCGATTTGGGGGTTAGGGCTTGCTTTGGAAGCTCAAATCCTTTGATCCGACACTTTAGGTAGAGATCTCTTACCTCTTTTATGTGTGTATGACTTATTTTTTGTGTTTGATGAGCTTGATTGTTGGTTTAGAGTTTGAAAATGGAAGTTGAGAAATCTGCCAAAAAATTACAGATTTTCGCACAGTCTCTGCTACTACTCGGTAGTAGTGTCCGTACTACCAGTAGTATTGTATTTTCATTTTCGCCCATTTCTGGGCAGTGCCTTTTGGTACCAATAGTAGCATTGGTACTACCGGTAGTGGTATCGGTAGTAGCGAGCGTACTATCGGTAGTAGGACCTGTTTTACCGAAAATTTTATATATTTTTTATTTAATGTCATTATTAAATATTTGAGTTGTTAACCTCTAAGGGTAATGTTTGCACCTATCTTTGGGCATATTTCTAGGATTTCACCCACATGATAACAACGCAATATGTTATGAATTAAGATGATGTTTTCGAGACGTGTGCATTAATTTGAGAGTTTAAGTTGATGAAATGAACTTGTTATGTGACGCGTGATATGCGTGGGTGTTATGTGACACGCGACATGCGTGGGACACTTGAATGATACGGTGATTGTACTAGATTCCTTCGGGAATGCTAGGATAATTGTACTAGACTCCTTCGGGAATGCTAGGAAGGCCTTGAACTAGATTCCTTGAAGGGAATGCTAGGTGTGATGAACTAGTCTCCTACGGGATTAGTAGGTATGAAAATAAGAATGCAACAATAACATGATTGATTGAATAAATATCCTATGATGTGTGAGGAATCGTTCTTTACAAATTTGGTGATGTTTTTGACGTCATTATATGACATGGTTCATTTTATCCTTCAACTTGAATTCTTTGCTGATCTCGCTATTATTGGATATTATGTTCAATTATCATCTCATACATTTCATATCCACGTAAGATTGGTATATATTTCTCTATTGGGCTTGTTAGCTCAGCCTGTCTATTTTCTTTTCAGGTGTAACTCCGGAAGTTTAGCATTGTTTGGCATGGGTGCTTGGATTGTTGCATGACTTTTTGAAGAATCTCACACGTGGAGTTATTTAGCATCTTTTACTTAACTTTTTTTGAGAAGATGTATTGTAACTCTATCTTATTTTGGGGACCCACTATGAACTCATGATTAAACTAGAACACTCACCCTCTACGCATGGATATTTTGGGAGTAATTTATTGAGTTTTTTGTCAAGGATTCCCAAACACTTGTTTATTTAATTAATGAGTTCTATTTTAAAATTTGAGGGCGTGACAACTTGGTATCAGAGCGAGGTTTGAATACATTGAGTTCGTGGGGACACTTAGTTTCATGGGTTCAAAAATTTGTATTTTTGTCATGACTTGTGGGTGCTTGTGTGCATGGCATTCATAGACCTTGCATTTACTATTTGTTGTGTGGTGTAGTGTTGTTGACCCGTGTTGAGGATATTGAGGGCTTTGACCTCATGGTACTAGTCATTGAACTTGATAGTTTTGTGTTTTCTTTATATTGTAGCTCCATGCCTCCTAGACAGGGGGTAAGATTGGGTGGGTCCCGAGGTCGAGGCCGAGGCCGAGGTTGCAACCATAAGGTACACTTAGATGATGTGATCAGTCAATGGAGAGAAGCTCCACACGAGGAAGTTGACGAGGGGGTAGAGCAGAACGTAGAACCACCTATAGTTTTGGGTAACTTTGCAAGAGAGTTTGTTGTGGCGCTCGCCGAATCTAACCTTTTAAATCTAGCCATTAGAGCCAGCGCTAGTAATTGAGCCATTGACGCGATGAGGGAGTTTCATCGCCTAAATCCCCCATAGTTCAATGCAAAGGGTGGTGACTTTCTCGCAGCCAACCACTGGCTCGCCAAGATTCGAAAGTTGTTCAATGCATTGGTGATAGAGGAGGATGACCTTAGGGTCCGTATTGTATCTTGTTAGCTTACTGGCGAAGCCAACGAGTGGTGGGAATCAATTCTAGAGGCAAGAAAGGATGCAAGAAGGGTCACTAGACCGGCAACCCAAGCAAATCAGCCGGATGTAGAGAATCTTACTTGGGCTGAGTTCGAGGGTCTTTTTGAGGACCAATACTTTCCAGAGTCATATCGTGAGCAATTGAGAAAATAATTTGAGAAGTTGGTGCAGGGTACCATGACGGTTTCGGAATACGCTTCCAAATTTTAATCTCTATCACATTTTGCACCAGAGTTAGTGACTTTGGAAGACCAAAAATGCCATCGGTTTGAGAAGAGTCTTCACTCTTCTATCAAGAGGCTTGTCGTGAGCCAACATAAGATGAGATTTTCTGAGATTGTGAAGTGCACGAGAAGTGTAAACCTACAGCGAGATGCGCAAAATAATGTGAGGGCTTGGGAACTGAGGCAACCCAGTGTTAGTTTGGGCTCGTCATTGGGTAGTTCGGGAAGTCAAGGATGCAAGAGGCAAAGGGAGCAGTTTTGGGCACCTCAGGGCCAATCGAACCTTAGGCTGCCAAATTCTTCTAACACTCGGGTTGATATCACTTCTAAACCACCTGTTGTTTGTCACCGATGCAATCAACCCGACCATATTCGCTGTCAGTGTACCGTGCCCCAAAAGGCTTGTTATACTTGCGGAAAGACAGACCATATGGCGAGAAATTGTCCTCAAGGGACTGGAGTACGTAGTGAGGCGGGGTCCGTACAGCAATCTGGGTATGGATAGGGCCGTGAGCAGCAATAGCAATTTTGAGGTACTCAGAAATAACAACAGTCACACTTTCGTCAGATCACTTCGGGTCAGGGCTCTCAATCTGATGGGGGGCGAGTTCATTAGTATCACTTTAGGGTTTCAGACAGAGGGAAGGGCATTCCCAAGGCCAACACACTAAGGGAAAAGTTTTCAATATCTCATCTGCTGTTCCACCATCTACTTTTCAGGGGCCCAATTGTCCATTGTGAGGGGTACATTCCTGTTATTCAACTCTTTTGCTAGGACTTTGTTTCATTCTAGAGCATCACATTCTTTTATTGCTGCATCATTTGTGTATGCTTTGGAGTTAGAAACTGACCTCCTTGACCCGCCACTATTTGTTGAGACTCCTCTTGGAGGTAGATCACCACTTAGTCGTGTTTGTAGAGATTGTGATCTTGTTCTCCTTGACCGTCACTTCACGTTCGACTTTATTGTCCTGGACATGTCGAGATTCGACCTTATCCTTGGTATGGATTGGCTATCCACTTTTCACGCCGCTATTGACTATTTCAAACGTCATGTCCACATATGTTCACCTAGAGGGTTGTTTTGAGTTCTTTGAAGAACGTAGGGAGCCGTTGGAGCCGTACCTGTGTGGGTTTCAAGAGAGAGATTCTATTTATGCCTTATTAGCAAGTCTAACTTTGGACGAGGATGTGACCAAATGCGAAGAGTTGCCTTTAATCATTTCTGATTTTCCAGATGTGTTCCGGGAGAATTTACCTGGTTTACCTCTCGAGAGAGAGGTTGAGTTCACGATAAACCTACTTCTCGGTACAACCCCTATTTTGATGCCTCCATATTGTTTCACACCTGCCGAGTTGAAGGAATTGAAAATACAGTTGCAAGAGTTACAGGACTTGGGTTTTATTCATCCTAGTACTTCACCATGGGGAGCACCGGCTTTATTTGCGCAAAAAAAAAGATGGTTCATTGCATTTATGTATTTTCTATCGGAAGCTAAACCGTGTCATTCTGAAGAACAAGTATCCAATGCCAAGGATTGACGATTTATTTGACCAACTTTGAGGTGCGACGTGTTTTTCGAAGATTGACTTGAGGTCGGGCTATTACCAACTAAAGGTGCGAAAGGAGGACATTCCGAAAATTGCCTTTCGTACACGCTATGGGCACTACGAGTTCGTGGTTATGCCGTTTGGATTGACGAATGCACCGACAACATTTATGGATCTTATGAATCGTATTTTTCGTAAGTACCTGGACTGATTTGTGGTAGTATTTTTTGATGACATTTTGGTCTACTCACCTACTGAAGAGGAACATCAGTCTCATCTTGTCGTTGTTCTTGAGCTTTTAAGGGAGCATCGCTTGTATGCCAAGCTTAGCAAGGGCGAGTTTTGGTTATCTGAGGTGAAGTTTTTGGGACATGTGGTTTCGAAGAATGGTGTGTCCGTTGATCCAGGAAAGATAGAGTCCATCATGAGTTGGCAACAACCACAGAACGTCTTCAAGATTCGTAGTTTCTTGGGATTAACTGGGTATTACCGTCAGTTTGTGCTTGACTTTTCACTGCTAGCAGCTCCAATGACACGATTGACGCGTAAAGGGACACATTTTGTGTGCAATGATGCTTGTGAGGCGGCATTTGAGGAGTTGAAGTGATGATTAACTAGTGCACCAGTCCTGATTGTACATGAGCGGGGAGTTGGCTACTCCGTGTATTGTGATGCTTCGCGGGAAGGTCTTGGGTGCGTGTTGATGCAACCGGGAAGAGTGGTAGCATATGGGTCGCGACAACTCAAGACACATGAACGAAACTACCCTACGCATGATTTAGAACTTGCAGCTGTTGTTTTTGCATTGAAAATTTGGCGACACTATCTTTATGGTGAGAAATTCAAAGTTTTCTCCGACTACAAGAGTTTGAAGTACTTGTTCTCACAAAAAGAGTTGAATTTGCGACAACGCCGTTGGATGGAGCATATTGAGGATTACGACTTTGACTTGCAATATCACCCGGGAAAGGCCAATGTTGTAGCGGATGCCTTGAGTCAAAACTTTACAAACCTAGCAAGTTTAGTGATTCGTGAGTGGAAGATGATGCAGGATTTGGGGCTTTACGTGACACACTTTGAAGAAGTTCAGGAAGGTGTCACTTTGTGCAATTTGATGGTTCAATCGACGTTATCAACTCGAGTGGCTGACGCCCAACTACATGGTGAGAAAACGGACGAGTTACGCAAGAGGTTCTTTAGTGACAATGCAAGAAATGGATGGATGATACATGCCGATTAGAGTCTATATTTTTTAGGGAATTTATTTGTACCTATTTTGTATTGGGAGGATATTTTGAGAGAGTTTCACCATTCATTGTTGGCTGTTCATCCGGGAGGGACTAAGATGTATCATGACTTATGTCGACAATTTTGGTGATTCGGGATGAAGCGTGATGTCGTTAATTTCGTAGCACGATGTCTTACATGTCAACAAGTGAAAGCGGAACATCAACGACCCACTGGAGAGTTCCAACCCTACTTGTGGCTGAGTGGAAGTGAGAGAATGTCATTATGGATTTTTTTTCAGGTCTATCGAGGTCACCTAAGGGACATGATGCTATTTGGGTGATTGTTGACCGCTTGATGAAGACTGCTCATTTCTTACCGATTTAAGTGATCGATTCTATTGAAAAACTTAGTTGTTTGTATATTCGGGAGATTATTCGCCTGCATGGGACTCCTGTGTCAATTGTGTCCGATAGAGATCCACGGTTTACCGCTCGTTTTTGGCAAAGCTTGCAAGTAGTGCTTGGTACCCATCTCTTGCTCAACACCGCTTATCACCCTCAGATAGATGGGCAATCTGAACGGAAGATTCAAATATTGGAGGATATGCTTCGGGCTTGCGTGATGGATTTTCAAGGTAGCTGGGAGGACCACTTACCTCTCATGGAATTCGCATATAATAATAGTTACTAGTCGAGTATTGAGATGGCACTTTATGAGGCTTTGTATGGGAGACCTTGTCGGTCACCTGTGTGCTGGACCGAACTGGAAGAGACAACTTTTGTCGGGCCAAATTTGATTAGAGAGACTACCGAAAGCATGAGAGTGATTCGCCAATGACTTTTGGCCACCCAGAAGGAGACAACCGAGCAAGTTAAGAAAATCTATCAAAGATTACTTACCGCCCAGAGTCGATAGAAAAGTTATGTTGATCGATGTCATCGCCCACTTTAATTCGAGGTGGGGAATCATGTATTTTTGAAAGTGTCACCGAGACAGGGTTTATCACAATTTCGACGGAAGGAAAAGCTTTCTCCGCGATACATTGGGCCATTTGATATATCGATGTTGAGGAAATACGAACTGGATCCTTCGCATATTTTGGATTGGTTCGAACTTGAGTTAGAAGCCGACGCGTCCTATGGAGAGGAGCCGGTACATATCTTAGATTCTCAGGAGCAAGTATTGAGAGGTAAGACTATACCATTGGTTCGGGTAATGTGGAGCAACCAAGGCAAAGAAGACTCAACTTGGGAACGTGAGGACGAGATTAGAGAGAAATATCCCCATTTATTTGCGGTTTGATTGTGTAATTCGTTTGGACTTGATAGTCATTGAATTGTGATAAATACTAGATTGGCATTGTTAATGTTTGAGTCAATTCGATATGTTTTGTTAGTCTTATGGACTTGTTCAATAGCACTACCAATATGCTTTGAGCACTGTCAAATTGAGTTGAATTGTGTTTTGTGTGACATTTTAATTTCACGCACGAAATTCTTTTAAGGAGAGTAGAATGTGAGAACTCAAAATTTTTATTTTATTTTATAAATTGTCCGAAAATTAGATTTAACAATGGTTTATTACAATTTATGCACATATAATGATTTGGGGTCTATGTGTGGTGTATGTTAGACAAGGGGGTTGTGGGTAACATGTGTTACACTTGAGGGGTGTAAGTGTAATTGAGGTTATTAAGGCTATATACCAGATTTTTGGGGGAAAGAGTTCATTTTCCCCATTCCTTTCTCTCTCTTCTCCCGTCCTTCTCTCTCTCTCTCAAAATCTCTCCTCAAATTCTTGTTCTCACATCAAATTTCTCTTGGAACCTTCAAGAATTAGTCATATACGGAAGATGTTTCAAACTTAATTGAGTGATCGATTACCTCTTTTATATGTGTATGACTTGTTTTTGGTGTTTAATGAGCTTGGTTGTTGATTTAGAGCTTGAAAATGGAAGTTGAGAAATCTGCCAAAAAATTGCAGATTTTCGAGCAGTCTCTGCTACTACCGGTAGTAGTGTTTGTACTACTGGTAGTACTATTTTTTTATTTTTGCCAATTTCTGGGAAATGCCTTTTGGTACCGGTAGTAGCGTTGGTACTACCGGTAGTAGTATCGGTAGTAGCGACTGTATTACCAGTAGTAGGACCTATTTTACCAAAAATTTTATATTTTTTTATTTAATATCATTATTAAATATTTGAGTTGTTGACCTCTAAGGGTAATGTTTGCACCTATCTTTGGGCATATTTTTAGGGTTTCACCCGCATGATAACAACACAATATTTTATGAATTAAGATGATAATTCTGAGACGTGTGCATTAGTTTGAGAGTTTAAGTTGATCAAACGAACTTGTTATGTGACGCGTGACATGCGTGGGTGTTATGTGAAATGCGACATGCGTCGGATACTTGAACGATACGGTGATTGTACTAGACTCCTTCAGAAATGCTAGGATGAATGTACTAGACTCCTTCGGGAATGCTAAGAAGGCGTTGAACTAGACTCCCTGAAGGGAATGCTGGAGTGATGAACTAGTCTCCTACGGGATTACTAGGTATGAAAATAAGAATGCAACGAGGACATGATTGATTGGATAAATATCATATGATGTGTGACGAATCGTTCTTTACAAACTTGGTGATGTTTTTAACATCATTATATGACATGGTTCATTTTATCCTTCAACTTGAGTTCTTTGCTAATCTCGCTATTATTGGATATTATGTTCACTTGTCATCCCATACATTTCATATCCACATAAGATTGGTATAGATTTCTCTATTGGGCTTGTTAGCTCAGTCTGTCTATTTTCTTTTCACGTGTAACTCCAGAGGTTTAGCATTGTTTGGCATGGGTGCTTAGATTGTTGTATGACTTTTTGAAGAATTTCGCACGTGGAGTTATTTAGCATCTTTTATTTACCTTTTTTTGAGAAGATGTATTGTAACTCTATCTTATTTTGGGGACCCACTGCGAACTCATGATCGAACTAGAACACTCATTCTCTACGCATGGATATTTTGGGAGGATTTTATTGAGCTTTTGGTAGGGATTCTCAAATACTTGTTTATTTAATTAATGAGTTCTATTTTGAAATTTGAGTGCGTGACATGTGAACTATCTGATGATTCTGGAGATTGCAGGAGTCGCTCTAGCGACCTTGACGAAAGCCCTAGTCTCTCCAGCGACTTAAGGGTGACTTACCAGCGACTTCTTCTGACCTTTGGGCCTATCTAGCGACTTTGGGTTCACTCCAGCGACTTGTCGAGTGACCTTGTTTGGTGGTTTATACCTAGTTTTGTGGTTTTGAGTCTTTTAAATCTAGAACTTGGTGTACGATTATAAGTAGATGATGAATACATAGTTTCGGGATTCCATTTGACGGTCATGTGTACGTACTTTGTTGCCTTGGTTGATGAATATGATATGGGAATTATTGAATTGTAATATTGGCCTTACATTGACATGATGCAATGTTTAGCCTTCGACGGGAGATATGCTAGCTATGTGATATCTAGCCTCCGACGAGAGATGTGCTAGTTATGCGATGTCTAGCCACCGATGGGAGATGTGCTAGTTATGTGAAGTTTAACCTCCGACGGGAGATGTGCTAGTTGGGATATGACAATTGAATCGATATGAGAACCGTGAGTTGATTAGTAAGGTTGGCTTGCGGTATTATATTCTAGATTTTGTGATAATAAGTCGAAGACTTATGGATTATTTGTCGTACGCGTGTTATTGTGAGTTATTCATGAACCATGCCATATCATTGCATATTCATATAATAATGGCGCAGACATCTCTACTAGGCTTGTGGCTCACCCCTTTCATTCTTTCATGTATTGCTTCGGAGATATGATATGGACTTGCATGGATGCATAGCGATGCATGTTTTGAAGGAATGTGATGATAGGAGTTATATATCATCTTTAGACCCATTTTTGAAAGATGTAAAGTAACTCCTCTTTTATAGAACTATGTACTCAATTCCAAATTGTTGTTGTATTTGAACATTTTATTTTGGTTATCGGGCTAGGGGTGTCCCTTTTGATTGAAATACTTGGAACATGTGAACTAAATTGGATTATGAAAAAATGATGATTTGGGGATATCTTGTGTAAATTGTGAGATTTTATTTAAAATGTGAATATTTATCTTGCTTAAAATCGAGGGCGTGACATTTAGTTCGATGATATATTTATTATTCTTTGTGTTTGATTGAGTCATGCATATTTTGTGTAGATTTCAGGATGATTTGGACAGATAGGTTGCAGAAACAAAGGCCAAACAAGGTTATTTGCAAAGAATAGAATGTGAGAAAAATATAATATAAAAATAATCTGATTTTGGAAAGTCTCATTAGGGTGGTCATAAACTCTACAATTTCTGAACATTTTACTGAGTGTTGGTTTATGCGTCTACTTGGTTGGCCTAAAACTTTTAAGCCTAATTTAACGTACATAATTCTACAAAAATCTGTGACTGAGTTGTAGTAGATTAGCACATGTTCTGCCTACAATGACACACTTTGGTAAAATGAGTATAACTTTTAGTACGAGTATCAAATTTGTGGATTGTTTATTTTGTTTGAAAATAGACACATATAGAGTTTTGAAAAAAATATATATATATTGCATCTTATGTTTACACGAATAAAATCAGATTTTCGATTGAATTTGACGAAACAGTTTTGGTGTTTCAAAATAAGGTATTCTTTGAACTGACACAAATGTGTTGTCCAAATGTCCAAACTCCATTTTTAACCTATTACATATCGTTTGAAAGCTTGTAAAGTGTAGTTTCTATCGATATTAGACCCAACAACTCTACTTACAAATTATAACATTTTAAAATTTTTAAGGTTAAACCTAACTATATAGCTTTATCCACTCGAGCAACCTATTAAAAAATAAAATATTTTCTTTTCGTTTTTCATCTGTTTCTTGCCTTCTGGTCCATTTATGGCTAATGTCTGAGTCAAAAATTGGTTAATATTTGCACATATGAGCCAGTATGGATGTCGGATACCAGATAGAAAATGGCCCGTTAATCTAATGGCCCGTTAATCTAGTAGCCCGTGCACTCTACTTGGAGTCTTCGTGATTTCTTTGGTGAAAAATTACGAAACAACCCGGTAAAGAGGTAGCCTAACGGTTAGAGTGGCCTGTGAACTCTATGATAAAGTCCCCAATGTGGGTAGCCCGTGGTTCGTGACCGTCGAAATATTACATGAGTCGCATGATTGAGTATGATAGTATTGATGATACTTAGTGGTTGTTTATTTGTTATTTATGCATATTATATTGTTGAATATGAACATGCTTCATTCAATATGTCAACGTTTTCAATATGACTTCCTACTCGAGCTTCGGCTTATGTTTTTGTATAAACTAATAATTTACAGGCAATGATGTGGACTCGAGGAGTTAGGCTTTATTTTTGAAGATGATTCAGTATTTTAGATAGAGTTTTATATCTTTGACAATATTTATGTTTAGATGCTCAGTTGGTGATTTTTAGACTTTGTTTATTTATTTGTTCGGGCATTGTGAGCCTATTTTGATTAGTTTATAGTCAGATTAGTCAAGATCAATTATTTATTATTTGATGCTTGATTATTAGTATTTGGGATTTATTTTAGTTTATTGGAGTTATGTTTATGTTAAGTTTTGGTTTGCGTTGTTCCATTGCTTATTTTATACTCTAGAAGTTTGGGGTGTGACACATGTATGCGATCGAGTGTGGGGTTAGGAGTTTGTTTGGTTACTAAGGAACAGACCTGAAATTAGGCCGTAGTGACTCTAGTATTCAATCCCTTGTGAAGGCCCAAGGTCTTAAAGGTGAGAGAGATTGTAACATCCCTCCCATATCAAAAGTCTACATGGATGATCCTAGATATATAATGAGCCATGTAAACTGCTATTAATAATTTAGACTTATGCATTCTGAGCCAGTTGGTTAGGCTCCAACAAGTTATTGGGCTAGTAGTTTGCATAGGGTGTTATAGGGACTCCAACCCAAGTGGAACACAACTTGGGATGACACTCAGATCAACACTTGACACGACTATCACGCCCTCAATTTCAAACAATTAAATAATAAATATCTTTTAGAAAAATCTTACAATTCTTACCAATAAGTTCAAAAGATTTCATTCATAACCATCCATCTAAATAGAATTTAAAATGTATTCCAATACAAGAGGCCATAACCTAGCCCGATTATATCAAACTTTCATATCCATTGTTTAAAAAAATACATTGTTTGATCATACGAGTAGACGAAGGATATATATATTTCATAAAACCTTTCGAAAGATTTTACAAGACAATACGTGAAGTCTATCAATATAGCTCCCGAAAATGATGCATCATCTCAAGCACTTCAAGCACTCCATGCTAAACTTTTGGTAGGGTACTTGAAAAGGATATGGTGAACTATACAGCCTAGTAGGAAAATCTACACCAATATTATGAACAGATGAGGTAAATTGGCATGCACCGCAAATACTATATAATAACAAGTATAATATCGAGAAACTATATCAAATATGCATGCTCAATGTACTCACCCATGACGCTGTCATCTATCCATTAGTTCCGTGTGTCTATCTCCTAAATTCCGATTTCCATTATTAACTTGTCGTCATTCATTATCATATTATTCATCTCTGACATTCTTCTCGAATGGGGTCGCAGTATCATGATACATCCTCTAAGTGTATCTATAACAAAAGCCAAGAATCTCATTCATTCCCCCTAGCACAGTCCTGAAGAACGCTTGACCAAGTAGTACAACATAGGTATGACCATATGCATGACACAAAGGAGGTAATAGAATAATGCCATAACAATCAATTAACACCAAGTCATTCACCCATCACACACTTTATCACACCACATAGCTCACATGTATCGTCGAAATATTATTGTGATGTGTCATATTCGTATATTCCTGGCATTTTCCCGAATGAGACCAGTACATTCCTAGCATTCCCGAATGAGTCTAGAACAATCCTAGCATTTCTGAAAGAGTCTAGTACATTCCTAGCATTTTCAAAGGAGTCTAGTTCATTACAACGTCTTATCATCATTCCACATGTCAACGTACATCAATGTATCACATTCTAATTCTCATCCAATAATTAACGTGTCATACGTATGTCTCACATTCAATCATTTGAAACAAGTCTCTAAGTTCCATGTAGTTCAGCAATTCACAAGAAAAGACAACTCATAATCTATGATATTAAAACAATGATCTATTCTAGTGATAGGAGAAACAAGTCACTAAAGTCTAGAATAAAGACCATGCAATAACACTAACACGTCAAAACCAACAAAGCCCAGATCATACCCTTGCCAAACTTCCATAACTTATCTCACGATCAAAGTTGTTCTATAGGAACACATCATATACTCACACACACATCAAACAAGACGGACAAGGCATCTCACACATAAGAAGGTCACCACTCCACATTCTAATTCAACCAAACACTACAGAATGCCTCACCATGGTGTGAAGCCTAAATCCTACCTAAAGGACAAGGGAACTCCTCACCACACTAAAGTGAAGTGAACCATCTTCTGAATCGATGACATGAAAGGTAAACTCAAGGAGGAAGAACCTCAAGCACAATCTTCTCACAATAAGGCATGAAACACGATCAACACAACGATTCCTCTCAAGTAAGTTCTCAGCCTAAGGCTAGACAAACGGTTCTCATACGAGAGATATAGAATGATTGCAATCCCGACATGGGTTAATCTCAATGCAAAGGCTTAGTCCTCAACTCAACTCACTTCCTACTGAGGGATAATAATACCGACACAGGGTAATCCCATTATTAGGGCATGTCTCACTACTCAATCCAACTTTCACCTTTTATAAAATATCGTGAACACTTGTTTATATTTTCAAAACGTTCATGCCATAAGTTGAAAATATGATTCGTATCCAATTTCGGTGTTATCTGATAACCTCATAAAATCTAAGATTTTCCTTCAAAAAAACGCCATAGATTCTATTCGAATTCCCAAAAATAACTTTCATTTGATTGGTTAAAACGCCGTCCATGCCTGACTCTCGTTTCGTCCCATCATCATATGAAGCAATCATAATAAAGTACGATCAAATAAGAATCCAAGTATGAAAATCTATAACATAAGCAAAAGGTCTAAAGTCTAATGGGGAAGACGAAAGCAAGGTTTTTGGGTCCCCTGTCTAGACATCCGTGAACCTCGTCCGGACATCTAAAAATATGATGCTCTGTCTCAAAATCTCTCACAGCCACCTTGTCCCATCTAGTTCTCCATCTGGACATTGGACTTCCTGTCCAGACATCAAATCTCTTGTCTGGACATCCGAAAAATACCTCCTCTGGCCAAAAGTTTGGGCCATCCGCCCAGTTCCATCCGGACATGAGGTGACGCAGGAAAACGCAATTTTGACAGATTTTTCTCCAAACTCCAAACCATTAACACTAAGATCAAGCCACGAATCAAGTGTGAAAATAACATCAAAACAAGTTATAAACCCATAATATGAGCGTGATATCCCTACCTCAAGTTTCGAATCGAGATATAGGTGAAATGATCAAAGCCCTAGGTTCGGTGGGTCTCCAAGCTTCAAATCCTTCCTTTCCAACCTTTCCCGCACGACCCATCTTTGAATTCCACTCAAGCATGTCTCTAGCCTTTCATATCTCCAAGGAATTAGAAAGAGATGAAGTGGTTCGATGGAGGTGGTAGAGAGAAGTGAGAGCTCAATGTAGAGAGAGAAAGAGGAAGATGGAATGAGATGGGTGTGGCCTTCCCTCTTTCTAAAAATCAGATTTTTATGCCCCCAAAAGGGTCCCCATACAAAGCTCAATGCTCTCGTGCATGCATGTGTATCAAATAAAAGCCCCAGGTCCAAGTCCCACTACTAAAAGTTTCAAATGACATAAAATAAATCAAACACATACCCCGAAAATAATTAATTAGAAGGCAAAAAAATTTTGGGCCCTTACAATGGCAACCACCAACTTTAGTTTTACAACTTTTCGTTACTGTTCTTACATGTTCTCTATACAGTTTCACTACTTATAATGTTCACTCAACACCATCAGCTTCATTGTTACGGGTGATATTCGAACCAGTATCTCTAACGTAAATTTTAAGTTTTCACATAATCCACAAACTACTATATGATTCAATACTACTACAATATTCTGACAACACGACGACTATTCTAAATTAAACAAACGATGCAATGACTATGTCACTACTTTCCATTATCAAGATCGGCCAGCACAATAGTTGTATCTTCAACCGACTCCTATACCTCGGGTGGCACGATAGCTAAACTTGGGACACAATATTACTACAATATTCATATAAACACAACTTAACTACTAAAACAACAATAAACATAACCACAACACCGTTAACAGAAAATAATATAAAGTCATGGTCAACGTTGGTTAAATCGCTCACATGGAGTCCCACAGGGACTCGTGGACAAATATAACATTATTGTGGATGCATTTGTTGTGTGATCATGCTTAACAGTGGCGACCACAGTCTGTATCTATTGCCCGAAAAGTCCGGTCAATATTTTGTAACTTGCTAGATTTTACTATCTCGCTCGCTTGAGCGGTCCCAAAAATTACTGGTTTTGGATTTTGGTTTCAAAAGTTAAAATCTGTCAAAAGTCAGACAGGTCACTCGAGCAGCCTATTGCTCGCTCGAGTGAGCTGTCATTTCCAGAAACTCTAAGTTTTAGGTTTTTGGATGAAAAATACACGGATCTACACTTTATTCGATAAAATTGATTCAAAATAAAAATTAGAAATACAAATAGAATCTTCATAGATTATAGATCATTTCCTCTAATTCAATTTGACAATCTAAATTACGAGTAGAACGAATTTCATGCTTTTCTAATAATGAATAGAAAAACCTTAAAATCAAGCATGCTTCTCAAAATTAGAAATTAATAGCTGATCTGTAATCCGACATACTATAGGTTGAAAGTAATTTTTCCTACCTCAATTGAAGAATCCAGTAAAGAATAGAACACAAGCTTGAAAGAATTTGACAGAGTTTCAGTTAGGGTTTCTTTCTACTCAAGAACGCGAAGAACACCAAGAACAATCTCACAATGCTGTCTAGATTTGTAAATTGTGTGCCAAAATAATCTAGGATCTCAGTGGGTTTTATAAGAATTGAGAATGAATCCCCTCTTTATTTATCTCATTAATCCTATAATCATGGTCATGAATTTTCAAAATGATTTCTAAATTAATTCCAATAATTTGTCATTAATCCTTAAATTAAATCCAATTATGGCCTTTAAGTTTGAAAGGATCCAATGCTAGATGTAAGGACCTGGAAAATTTTGAGTTTATAATTTATTTTATCACGGGAGAATCATATGATTTATTATTTCATGTTTCGAATTTCAGTTATGAGATCCGAGCTCGGGACCGTTGTTTTATTTCGTGCGGGTCACATACGTAGTGTTTTTATGTGGAAGCCCTTGAGGCCTTAAAATCAAATTTGGGAGGAGAGGTTTAGCCCATAAGCTTTCATATCCCTCATCTCTTTCTCTCTCTAAGTTAAGATCCACCTTCTCTTTACCACCACCATCAATCTACTCCACCATTTTTAAATTCCTTTGAGATATAGGAAGGTTGCAATGTGCTTGATGTGGAATCGAAGACGGATCATGATTTGGTGCTCAGGAAGCTCGAACTCAAGGCTTGGAGGTTCACCAAAGCTAGGGTTTTCATCTCTTTATCAAATCCTTCCTTTTGAAGCTTGAGGTAGGAATTTCTACCTTGCATTATGTGTATATGATGTGTTTTGGTTCATATTTTGTGCATATATTGTGGTCTTGGTGTGATTTGGAGAGATGGAGAGATTTAGAATTGCATAGAAAATTTGTAGAAATCGAGCAGTGGCCTCCGGACAGCTGGCCCAAGAGTTTAGGCAGAGAGGTTGTATATGGGGCTTCCGAACGGGACTGCTTGGCGTCCGAACGAGACTGCGCGCCCGGTGTCCAGACGGGATAGGGCATGTTCAGATGGGAGTGAGAAACGTTTCTCTAACAGTTTGGTGATCTTATACTTTGCTTTGAATCCTCTTTTCTTTAGTAAATTATCATGATTGCGGGTTATTTGTATGTTTATTTTGATCTAGATTGAATGGAACATAGTTGACATAATGTGAACGTAGTATGGATATGCATAACATACGCATATGTTGATATTGATTGATACAAGTATGATGCTAGCCTCGATCGGGAGTGGTGCTAGGAAAACTATGGATCTAGCTTCCTTCGACAAAAGTGCTAGGAAATGCCATGAATTGGCTTGGCTAGACTTTGTTGGGAGAATGCTAGGACAAGGTATAACAATAGGTTGACATAAATTGGCTTGACTAGCCTCCGTTGGGAGAAGTCCTAGGACATAATCTTTCTTTACATTACTTGATCGTATTTGATTAGCATTTCTTTTGTGTGATGAGTTGGTAGTGAGATGTTGTTGTAGCACTTGTGTTGGTACATTGTAGATTTGTGGAGAGTTTATCACGTATGCTTCCCTGTTCAAAATATTATGCATTAACACATCCATGTGTTGTATCATCATACAATGTTCATAGTGCATGTCATTTCATCTCATATGCACATAGCCTTGGCATAGATTTTTCTATTGGGCTTATAGCTCAACCCTTCCATCTTTCAGGTACCGCACCAGATGTGTAGCATGGAGTGCATGATATGCATAGCCTAGTATCTTTTGGAAAGCTAACCGAAGAAGTTATTTAACATCTTATAAACTTATTTTTGAAGTTGTACTGTAACTTCTACTGTAATTTTGGTTGAAAACTATGGAGCCTCTCCACTCACTGTGCAATTGTGGTTAATGTATTTTGGGCTGGTAGTGTTCCTTTCCTTTGAAAACTATTGGATACTTACCGTTTTGGGTACCATATAAATAGAAATATATTGGGTTATTTACGGTATTTGTGAGTATTATGGTAGCTATGATATGATTTATTATGTTGAGAATTTAGGGCATGATAACTTGGTATCAGAGCACGAGTCAGAATACTTTGAGACTGTGGGGAGGCTTAGAGTCTCATGGGTTCAAAACTCTGCATTTTAAAAAGAGCATGTGTGTGCATGACATTCATATCCATTGTACTTCTTATTCCTTATGAGTAAGGACAGAATTTGTCACGCCCTTAATTCTTAACATAATAATAATATATTTAATTATAGCACAAGTCCTCATAAGTCTTTCCAAATAACCAAAATATTAATCGTAAGCCAATATAATCCAAGTTCTAGCATTTTATGAAGGTCAGTTTCAAAATATTACATTGAAGTTAAGACATTTAAGTCAACTAGAGTTCTGATACATCATTTTCAAAAATGGATAGAAAGATGTCAAATAACTCCATGGATGCAGCTCATAGAATGTCATGCAAAAATTCAAGCATTCCATTCCAAATCCGAGCTAAATGTCAGGAACTGTACTTGAAAAACAAATAAGAGTTGAGCTAACGAGTCCAGTTGAGAAATTCTATGCAAATCTTACGTGAATATGGAATGTCATGACATAGAAGGTAAACAACAATACACAACTTTTGTCACACCCTCAAATTTTTGAACAAGAAAATAGA
>JABCMJ010005646.1:0-39150 GCA_014822125.1 Arbutus unedo
CGAAAATTAGATAAGTGAAGCAGAAATTGAAATAAATTGGCCGTTGCAACATTATCTTGTATTGATATTCGAATTAGCTGATTACATGGAAGTAAGAAAGACGTGCGAACGACTAAACAAAATCATAATCCGACATAACACTAGGCTTTAAACTCTGTTATCGCGAGCTATGCTAGTGTAATAGTGCATTCGAATCTTTCTAAATCTGAAAATAATTAGGTAGAGCTTCCTCTTGTTTTTTAACTAAAATCAAAACTAAAAATCCTAATTCCAATTTACTCCAGGTATCGATTGTTCTAAGACTATGGAATCTGAAAATGCTCGAATGAGAAACAAACTGAAAGTTAAAATTCCTTCTTTGAATGACTTTCAAGCCTCTGGAAAATGTGAGGTTTTTTGGTAGCTCCTAGAGAACGCAAACACGGAAGAGACTTTCGACCTAAAAAAAATGATCCCCCCAAATGTATATCAGAACACACATATATATAGACAAAAATAAGGCTAAAATGGAGAGAGAAGGAGACAGCATAGATGACTAGGAGAGAGAGAGAGAGAGAGGAAAGAGACAGAGCCGTGAGAGAAAGAGAGGAGAGAGAGAGAGTTTATTTGTGTGTGTGTGTGTGTGTGTGTGTGTGTGTGTGTGTGTGAGAGAGAGAGGGGGGGGACCACGTGGGGGCAGAGAGAGAGAAAACGCGGAGAGAGGAGAGAGAAATGGCATGCTACAGCATGCAAAAATCACCTATTTGATATTACTTTTATCCAGTATCACCTATTTGATATTAGTTGTGACCAATACTATGCCCATGATATTATTTGTTAAAACCGATAAGATATTATTTTTGTTTTGACCAACCATTCGTATCGATGCGCTGATTAATAACATGTATTCTTTGAAATTTGAAAATATTGTCTCGTAAATCGTGCATTCAAATTGTGTTGGTTAGTCGCAAATTACTTTTAAAATATGATTGTTTGACTTACCGACCTCAGATTAAACCCCAGATATAGCCGTTGAACTCATATCAATGCGTTGATCAATAATATATAATTCTTGAAGTTTGAAGCCATCGGTTCGAAAATCGTACTCGCGAGGCCTATTTTGAACAACAAAAAATTATCAGCGTCATCTGTTTTTATCCTAGTTACTGTCAGTTGATTTGTATCATCGTACTAATCAACAATATGAGATTTTATGATTCAATGAAGTTGTCTTACGAATAGTGCTCCTGAACCCTGATCTGTGCAAGACGACGCGACCCTTTGTTTGTCGATTTACCGAATATTTTCAGTTTTGTTCTTGGAATGTTCAATTGGCCTCCAAGGTATTTCACCAGCATCATATTGAGATTGTTCATGAAAATTAGAGTAGTGAAGTCCCCCCAGCTCAATTAGATGTCCCTCCATTCATGCTGAATTAGAAGGGCAAAACTGTTCGACCATGCTCGGATCCCCTCGTACCTCCTTCGAATGTCCTAACTGCTTATTAAGACATGTTAAACCCTAACATACATTATGGAGACGTTTTGGGCTGATTATGTGATGATGGTGAGACTTGTGTTTGCTAAACTGACCCTTTAGCGGTAAAATGGTCATTTCTATCCAGATTTCACTAAATTTGCTGAGACAGCTCAATTCACTTTTCAATCCTGCTAATAGGCCTTTATAAAGTTTGAGCATGCTTCTGGTGAAATTCCTTGACTTCTCGACTGTCCTTTGCACATTTTGACCCTCCAAGAGCAAATTTGTCATCTATATGTTCGGTTTCTTTCAGGATTTATCGGGTATCATGCTTTGACAAATATTGAACGGTGGGGCAAAATCTGGTATCAACACCCCCCATTGACGTGGGACTCTGGGCGGATGCTCGAGTAATACCTCTGTAGGGCCGAACTCCCAATTATTGCCGCCTAGGAAGAAACATTTATCCTTCCACCTTTGTTAGACGAAGGAATGCTAACGATTAGATTGTAATCCACACGTGACTGGAAGAACAACCAGCCTAGCTCAGACTTGGCCTCCTTCGGAAAATAACACGAGAGAAAGTCAGCAAAGGATAGAGCATGCCTTTCGTCGCTCTCTGGGTGCCACAAGATGATCATGGAAGTCAACTGTCTCCAAGCATTAGGCATCAGTTGGCTGGGATCTAAGTTAAGATGTTGTAACAACTCACATACAAACGGATACATAGTAAACCGCAATCCGCACAAAAGGTTGCTCTCGTACAAGCAGATCTCGCATTTCGAGGATAATAAGGCCCTCTCGTTAGCATGAGGAAGGCAAAGAGGGAGGGACTCGAGAAAAGGATGGCAGGCTCGGACGTTGGCTAGGTCCTGATCGGTAAGGACCGATTTAACGTCCATGGCGATGTAGGGCAGGTCCATAAGGGCATCTAATGGCAAAACCATGGCTAGAGGGATAATGTTCAGGACTTTAGTTCCCCAAGAATCGAAAGGGCTGGAATCTTATCCAGAATAGGAATCCAAGTCATAATTAGCCGACAACAACTCAATGGGCAGTTGGGCAGTCCCGTCAAGTTGCAGAAATAGAGCACGGACGAACAAGGAATGAGAAGTGTTTAGCAATTGGTTGCTACTGGTCCAGTAATTCAGAGGAGGTAGGCCCCTAGAAGTCTCAAGAAAACGACAGTGGAATGAGTATAGGCATGAGGCGAAAAGATCAAAGAGAAAACCCCCTCGAAGATGGGAGGGACATCGGGCTCTAGTATGAGAGAGTAGGGAGAAGGCTTGGGCTCCAATATTCAAGGATGTAGGGAATGCTAAAGGCAATAGAAGACGAAGAGTTAAAAGTGAGGAACCCCTTGGAATATATAAAGAAATCCACATTTGAATGGATGATATTCATGGGGCACGAACATTGGGAATATTCAAAGAGAAATAAAACGGCTTATCATTTAATGAAAAGACTGACCGTTAAATACACGGAATTATCCCTTGCATTTTAGCACACGCTACAACTTGGGAATGGAGGACTACTAAAGAGTTTAGATACGGGGCCCCACAAGGACTAACTAGATCGACAAGCCAGACCGACCGAGTAGACCAAAGCTGATTAGGCAACCTACTACCTGTTCGGCCAGCAAGGCCACTCAGGCCAGGCTTCTCTCCGACTGGCATTACAGACTCTCCATAGGCACCACTCCGGGAATCCACATAATCCCTTTAATGGTGCATTAGATCCCCCGACATCCCCTGAATTGCGCAAGAGGAATCAGTCCAGATCACACAAGTCCGAGAATCACGACAATGATTCACTCCCACTTCCTCCTCTCTTGTGAAGGTATTAAAATACAGAGAGATGATGGAAAAAGGTAGACATTCATTACTCTCTGAATCTTCTAATAGCCTTCATCTACATACAATCGTTCTAACTTAATTATCGAAGGATCCACGACCATTCAACCACTCCTCGATCAATGGATTTGTGTGTAGAAGCCACTCTGCAAATCAGAAGCATGTCCACCATTTTTCGGCATTAAAATTTAGTTCTCACACTTCAAGAAAATTGAGATCTACCACTAGTCAAAAGTGTCGCTAGAGAATACAAAAAACGTTGCTAAAGCGATACCTACGGTCAATCAACCGTTGGTCGAACTGTCGCAACATATCCGTCGTTGTAGGGGTATACCGACTGTTTTGCCGAACATTGGTACAAATATAATTTTAGCAACGGCTTCAACCGCTGATAAAGGTCAATTCTAGTCTTGTTTTACAACCCGTCAGTATGTTATGCACAACCATTGCTACAACCAATCTTCTAGTAACACTTCAACTGTCGCTATTGCATAAAATAATCGTTGTCATATTTTTTTTTCTAAAATAACAGCAAATATATGCCAAATTGGTCATAATATACACATGTTTGTCATTACTTTTTTCTTAGGAAGACAAATCAATTTTTTTTATATAGAACAAAAATAACATAATTCCACATCTATTACATAAATTTGTCCAAATAAAAATTCATCCACAATATTCATACTTCACATATTTCCCACCATCTGATACAGCTCAATGTCAGTTTCCTCTTCTTCTTTGCTAATGTTTTCGTGCTTAATATCCGGTTGCAAGTAATTTGTCCATCGAAGTCTACAACTCTTTCCACGCCTAAATAAACCTGATCAAAAGCCAAGAAAAATTCACAAATCATACACACCTCCAAACCAAGAAAAATCATACTTTTCTTTTTTGATAAGTGATTAAGCCAACATATCATACACACCTCCAAATCTCTAGGAAATAAGATAAGATCTTGCAAGCAGATTGTCAAATGGCTACCTTGAAACCTATGCCAATGTCAACATAGAGATTAAAAAAAATGAAAGAAGTGAGTAAACATGAAATTCGAACATTAGAAGCTTGTAGCAAATCATCGCTGTTTGCCAAAAAAAAAAACTAGTGAGAGATCAAATATGAAGGTTTGAACGGAATGGGAATCGCTTGAGAGTTACTCATTAAAAGGAAATAACGTACCTCATATATTTTGATCCATGCACCTGATCATTTACTTGTCGTTCCATACTTTTGCTCGTGTATTGCCTTTTAGAGATCATTGACTTGTGGAGGAACTTATGGTAAGAAAGGAAAAAGGTTATAAATAAATAAAATTAGCTGTTAGAATGAAAAAGTAAACAAAACATATAATGCAAGAAATTTCTGGCAATTGAAGACAAATTGTAAACGTCATAGAAAACATACAAAACACACTTTTCACTGAACTCACCAAAGTATACGAAAAACAAAACCAAAACCAAAAAAATGCTTCTTTTTTTTATTTTTACGTTTGCAATTCAATATACTTTGTCTCTTAGAAGTATTTGTGGATACAAACAACCAATTTGATTATATATCACTAGTAAAAAAGAATGTACCATTGGAAATACAAAAGGATGTGATACGAAAAATTTTCAAAACAAAATCAGAAAAAAAAAATCTATAATTATTAACCATATAAACACAGCTTCTTTTATTAAATCCTGAGCATGACGGAAACTAGCTTCAATACCCTGTAAATATCAAAAACCAGGAGAGAGAGAGAGAGACAGAGAAAGATAGAGAGAGAGATGGAAAATGGGGGAGGATGGATACCGATGATTAAGAGGATACACAGGAGAACTAGACTGTAACGCTCTGATTTCTCGAAACATTAATTAAAACATTTTTATTCTATTATTTTGAATAAAATATAATTAAAATATTAAATTATAAGTGTGAATTTTAAAACAAAACATTATTTGCAGATGTTTGACAAAATTATTAAAATACTCATTCATTGTGAATTGAAAATAATATAACAGAACTTCTAAAGGTAAAGTTTACATGTGTTGTCACAGTCTTCAGCTCCAAAGTCCCAACTCTTTCAGCTTGAGTTGCTTATCTTCCAGTATTTCTTCATCTGGCATGAATACCAAAGGCAGAGAAATTATTTCATGAGTATAGAATACTCAGCGAAAAACATACCCGAAATACTAACTCAAGAAGTATGCAATTTGACAAATATAATAATCACATTAAAGAACAGAATATAAACAGCAGAAATAAACATATAGATTCGTTATGAATCTTATATTTAAGTTTTTAGGATTCACCACCTCAAGAATCCAATCCTACCCTTTTAAACACTAGCACAGGCAATCGGTTGATATTGACCAATTTTTACCTACCAAGGGCCAATAGTCTGAGGTTATGTACCTGACTGAATACTGACCCGGTTAATACCAACTTCACCCTATCTAAATCCCACAAACGTGGCTTCACCAGGTCCAGTCACAACGAATGTTAACCGTTTTTTCTTGTCGGTTCAAGGACGCACAAGACACTGATCGTCACTCTCTCGAGTCCGGAGCTGCCATTGTAGACGTCCCGAAGTCACCTCCAACCGTGTTTAGCTACTCTTAGTTGAGGTCCTTATAAACAAATCATAATCAACTTGGCATAATTACGCCGTAAATACATGGGTCATAACTCAGATAACGACATTGCTACGAAAGACCATCCAAATTAATTTTCATTCCTTCATTTAACGAATCACTTACTTGTCTCTACACATGAACTACTTTATAATGTACGCCTGACATCCTTCGCTGCCATGTCACAATTTCATTCAATCTAGTGTCCCTAACGTATGACTCTAGATTTTTTCACCTTCAAATATACTGTTCTGTAAATAAACTCGGCAGCAGAACGACTATAAAATGAATTACCCAGAATTCTATCATGACCTGATTATGTTATAAATTCCATCAACAACACATTCATTTCCTTCAAAATCTCAACATTGTTAATATTATTTAAACAGCAAAACAACTAAGCATAATATAGTCGGGTTGGCATTCATACTCACGAGATCCCATGAACATTTGTGAACATCATAACACATTAAAAAGTGTATGCGTATGCAAGTGTTGTGTAATTTGGACAACATCTAATCATTTGGATCATGACCCGATAAAAAATATGCAATTCCTCTAAAATAATTACACATAATATCTACAAATTGCACAAAGCTAGGCTTGTAAGGTATGTGTTTCTACCTTAATGTGCGTTCCCAGTGAAAAAACGGCAATCAAAATGGTGGTTTAATTACCTCGACAATGACTAATGTTTCACAAACTCTCTCTCTCTCTCTCTCTCTAACACCTCTCTAATTTTTATTTATGCGCGAGTTTGATGTGAAATGGGAATGAGACATAGCTTGCTTTATATAGGAAGGATTGGATAAGCTCTCTTTAATTTGGGTTAGGAAATCAAAGCATCAAGGAAGAATTTGAAACAAAACAATAATTGAAGCTAGGAGCTTTCTAGGTTAGGTTCAAGCCTTATATGCATGAAAGGATAAGATTTCAATTAATGGATGCTGGGGAAACTAAAAATGCTGTGAAGAGCCCGTGATGATGGTCATGGAATTCTAAAAACAATTGAATGAGATGGGTTCATGAATCATGACTCCCCAAAACTTTTGGTTCCATAGCCACATTGTGAATGACCAAGGTCATGAAAAAAAAGAATTAGATAATGATTTATTTAATGGCATTTGGGTTTCCTAAAAGTCTATGGAATTTTCAAAGGGACGAGATCAAGGTTAGACAAAAAGAGTTCTCAAATTCATCTGCATTGAAGGGGAGTGAAATGGTAAAATGTAAGGATAAAGTTCGGAAAAACAAAATCATTTGGTATTACTCACAACACATAAGCACACATATACTCACGTTCTAAACCAATCATTTGACATGCTAACGAAAAATAAATAAATAAATGTCAAAGTATTTATGATAGTTAATATAAATCTTATTTTTATTCTTCTTTTTAAACACAATCAATTAAATGTGAACATATCAAAATTAAAAATTATATTATAGAATTGAGAAATAATTTGTTATATGTTAAAAATTGCGGGTCATTCATTACATAGACAGACAGAAGGCAGGGAGGTATACACTTTGTGGATAATCTACCAGAATCCATAACCAAAATCTTCATACTCAAGCTCTTCACAAGTTTTGGAGTCATTAAGGATGTCTTCATCCCTCTAAAGAGAAGCAAAGTCACTGCTGCAAAATTTGCATTTGTGAGATATGATTGTGAGACATCGGCGAACATGGCCATTCAAAAAGCCAACGGATCATGGTGGAAGACAAGAAAATACCACGTGAAAATGGCATCATATAACAGTAACATAGTACATCTCAACAAACAATATAAGGAGAAACACGAATGGAAAGAACCACTGATGGCATTTCAACGAACAGGGAGAGCTTATAACCAACAGGGGAGAGGTGAATCTAGCAAGCAGGGCCAACATAGAAACACATGGAGTAGACCTACCAACAGAGTAGATCACTCTAGTGACGTCTTTTGTCAAGGGTCATCTTTGTAACTCATTACAAGATTAATAAATTCTTTTGCCGAGCCAAAAAAACTGCAGAAACACTAACGTAAAGTTTCGCCTCTGCCTCAGGAAAATCTAAGTCCGAACAATGGATTGCAGGCCACCATTGGTGTCTCTGTGGAATCTCTTCCGTAAAAAAACCAGGCAGTACCTACTTTTACTTGTTTTATAGCTTTGGTTATAGCTAATACACAATTACATGACATAAGCTTGGTTTGGAGTTATAACTTTTTCAGTAGCTGCAAAGGACATTTTTTGGTAGTTTCTTAAGAATAAGGTATCACAAGCTCATTAACTGGGGATAACAACGAATACACTCACATAGACATCAATAAAGCATTGAACCTAAGTGGAAACACATGTAACCCATTTCAAACATTCCAAGAAATGACAAAAAAAAAAAAAAAATTGAATGGATTCAGTTTCTTTGCAATCTATGTTCAGACTGCACGTAACAATGATATCTTGTCGGCACATCATTGTAGTCAATGGTCTAGAACTGTTAAAGATTTTTACCAGTTAAACAGAAGAGAATCTTTCAACAAATTTGAATAGATATGGTGGGAACGTGTTCCGATACAGAACCCAGCGATCTGTTGATGAAGATCACAGGTATTTCGAACGATTTCAAACCAAATTCTGCGCAAAACATATTATTGGTGTTGTGCGATAGGATTACAACCCGAACTTTGAATGATTAAAGGAACTCCCAACCGACCTAATTCGTCTAGGGCTTTGATTCAAACAAACAATGTATGTGTAAAGTAATTGCTTCAAACAAACAAGCTATGCAAACTCACCTGCTGGCCAGTGCGTTTATATACAATCCAGGGCTTTGATTGCTTCATGCGTGTCTTGGCATCTCAAAAAACTGGAAAAAAAGAAAAGGAAAGGAAGACCATTACGAGGTTTTCTTAAATCTCTGGAACTCCCACTAAAGGACCTCCGAACCGACCTTCATGTCTTTTGGCATATCTCACTTCTTCATGAAGACAAAACTCTGTGGGAAGCATTCGCCGATAAACTCTTTGGGAAGCACTCGTCGATAAATTGGGAAGCATTCGTCGACCGCGAACTGTAATTAAATTAGGGCTTTTCTTGATTGGGGCAGAAGAAATGGGTAACGGTCCATCAAAAACGGTTGCAATAGAAAATAGATATACCTACCCGGTTATAGTAATGTTTTCAAAAAAACCTAATTTTTACCAATGGTTCTAATAAAATCATTGGGAAATCTTGTAGTGTCGAAGTTAATCTCATTGTTATTAAAGATAATAATTTAATTTTATATGTTTTAAAAGCTAATATAGATAACATAGTATTTTTGTTATTTATAAGATAACAATCTATTTGATCTTACTAAAATAATAAATTTATTCAGTAACGTTGTAATTTTATAATTTAAAAACACAAAAAAAGGTAATTTATAATTTTTGATTTGACAAGTTTAAATAAAAAATTTATACACGTATTATAATACAATTTTGGATGAAACGTGACTCTTAGATTATGTGATAATTATATGATTTTTTTTTATCAATCAAACTTCTTAAGTACGTACAAATATAAATAGAAATTATGACCTGTATTTAAAAATAAATGGAGTTGGATCAAAATGCAAGCTTATCTATTTTTAATTGTTTAGTGCTTCTTGGTATATCTACATATAATTTAAAAAAAAATTAACGAGACACAAATAATTTTCTAGTCTAGTAATAGACGTATGAAGGACACCTGGTACATATTATAAGAGAGGTGTACAATATAAAAAGATAAGCCAAACAGATTAGTAGATGAAGGTAGATAGAAGTAGAGAACAATAACAGGAAGTGGGTGTGATCGATGAGCATTAGAGTCAGCAACATGTGTCACAAAGCCTCTCTTAGGTGGCAGCTCCTCTCACTTGGCTCCTCTGCATGTGTAAACAGGTGGAGCTTTGAACAGCCAATTTCCACAATCTCTCTCTCTCTCTCTCTCTCTCTCTCTCATACTGCAGTATAGTATCGTAACTCCATGAAACGGAAACGAAATCTTATCCCATTTGCAAACCTACCACCTGCACCGACCTCCATGGAGAAGGAGGAAGAGAAGATGGTGGAAGAGTACTACGACCTTGCGAATGGTATACCAAACCCAATATCAATGATCACACAAGTAATATGCTTCCAATTAACAAAGATCATCTACAAATGTGTAGCAATTCTCTTATCTCCCTCGTTCTTTCTCTCGTCACTAGTTTCCGAGTCCTTCCACCAGGCCGAAATAGCCAAAGAGAGCGTCGAGTTGGCTGCTAGTGGAGTACCATCCGCAGCCGCCCAACAAATTACGATTTTTCTAAGGAAGATGGCGGTGGGTTTCCTCGGGGCTGTGTATGTGTTCATGGTTGTGACTATGGTGATGGCTTTGGCAATCATATTGGGCATTGGGTTTGTGCAGCTGTGGGTGGAAGACCCAGTGTTTGTAAGGGAGAGGTTGAACTTTGATTACGCTTCAATTCATCCAAACGCCGTATTCTCGTTTGCTGGTGAAGAGTTCACCAATCCCTGCAGAAAGAAGAAGACGGGCCTTGCGCCGGTTGGCCACACCTTGGATGTTTCTTTGCTTCTTCTGCTGCCTGAATCTGATTTTAATCTACAAACTGGGGCCTTCCAGGTATGCCGACCCTCTTCTGTTTTCTGGGAAGAATTTATTTCCATTTTTTATTTCTCCCTCTCCCTGGGGAAAACTTAATTTCTTACGGTCAAGGATTCCCAAATTGAAGATTTTTCCTTACCTTTTCTTTTCTCCGAATAACTTCTCGACAAAATTACAATTCTAGTCAAGGTAGGCATAAAATTTTGATATTAGAGTGGCAACTTTATTCGCATTTTAGAGCCAATGGGAAAAGTGATCGTGGTTTTCACCCCAACGATGGTAAATAACTCCTTTACATTCCATATACTTATCTATTTACCGCCAAACTATAACAATTTTCACTTGTACCTTTTTGTATACAAAAATACTAGATAGTAAGCGATCAAAAAAATTTTGTGACTATGACGCGTGATTACCTCAAAAATAACTTGTTGCATGAACTGAGATTCAATTACAACTCGACGTAGGGCACACACAATGCTTGTGCAAATTGAATATCATTCAATATATGAGAAGTCCATAACAATCAAAAGAAAAACAAAAGTTCTGCAACAAGAATCATCGTACGAGGGATAAGTTGAAGAAGTTTGTCGTGGGAGGGATTAATGGGAGGGATTAGTTGAAGAAGTAAGAGGAGTTAATTGAAAAAGTGTGACCCTGTTTGATAGTGATGATAGTGGGCGGTTATATAGAGCATTGGGTGGAAGATAAATTGTCTTTTTTATCCTTATGGTTGTGGGACTATCAAAATAATTCAAAAGTAATTAGAAATGTTGTTTAGGGTACTACAAGAATTGAAAAATAGACACAATGACAAAAATGGGAGACACCAAATTGGTGTTCTCCCTTTATATATAGAATAGATTCTCCTGATATAAATTGTAGCATCATCCTATAAATCTTAAAATTGTAACACTTTTATGCTCGAATAGGAGGCTGGATCATACAACAACTCTCATAACCCATTACCTATATACATAATATGTCACGGCAAGTTTAAAATTCTTACACTGTCCTTGGTTCACATGTGTACAAAGTCTTCTGTAAATACCGAGAGTTGTTTTGGAAGACCTTTTAATATCTTCTCATCTATACATGCTAATTGAATTAGAGACTTAATGGAGACAGTTTTCGAAGTTAGCCCAGATTTATGTTCAATAATTATCTCATCGGAAGAACCCAACATCCACATATGCTTTAGCTTGCCTAAAATAGTCGGAAGGACAAACAAGGAAAACAAAGCCCTTAAATAATTCACCATAACGCCCCACGTTCTCTGTTTAGAATCCTTAATTTCCCACAACTCCCCACATTCTTTGGGATAACAGGTGGTTCGACATTCTGCTCCACTCTCTCATTAACTTCCTCACGAGGACCCTCTACTTGTTGACTCACTACATCATCAAAATGTACCTTACGATAGTGCTCTCGGCCTCGAAGCCCACCCCGTCTCATTCCACATCTTGGAGGCATGATATTACAATGTTACAAAGAACGCTCATCAAGTCAACAACTATTATCGCAAGGCCAAAGCCCATACCAATTCCTCAACACGGGTCAATAACACTACGCTACTCTACACAATAGAGAGTGCAATGCCAATGAATGTTATGCACACAAACACGCACAACTCATGCCTAAATGCAACGAATTTTAACCCATGAGACAAAAGTGTCTCTCCACGGTCTCAAGGTGTTCTAACTCATGCTCTGATATCAAGTTGTCATGGAATCGATTTTCAACATAATAAATCATAATATAAAGTTAACCAAACCTCACAATCTCACCAAAATTTTAAGATATTCATTCATTGTACGCCATATGTTTTCAAGTTCAATGGGTTACAAAAGAGAGGGCATTCCCGACCCCAAATTTCTCCATACATTACATCAAAGAAGTTTCAATGTTTCATCATTTCGAATCAAAATAGATAATAAAATAAGAGTTATAGTACATCTTTCAAAAAGTAGATTTACAAAGATACGAAGCAACGACTTCTAATTCAAGTTCGAGCCACTCAAGCACACGTGATGGGTCTAGTTCATACTTCCTCAGCATCGATACATGAAACATATCGTGAACACTCGATAACTATGGCGGTAAAGCCAAACGGTATGTAACTTCCCCAATCCGTTCAATGATATCAAATAGCCCGATATAACGTGGTGCAAGCTCACCATTTTGCTCAAAACGCAACAAATCTTGTCATGGTGACACCTTCAAAAAACATGGTCCCCCACCTCGAATGATAATGGGCGATGACGATGATCGACATAATCCTTCTATCGACTTTGCGCGGTAAGTAATCTTTAGCGAATCATCTTGACTTGCTTGGTAGTCCTCTCTTGAGTGGCCAAAAATTATTGGTGAATCACTTTCATACTCTCAATAGTTTCCCCAATCAAGTTTGGTCCCATAATAGTTGTTTCTCCCAACTCGGTCTAAGGGTGATCTACACGGTCTCCCACACAAGGCCTCATAAGGTGTCATCTTAATACTAGATTGGTAACTATTTTTATTATACGCGAACTCAACAAGCAGTAAGTGATCCTCCCAACTACCCCAAAAGTTCATAACACAAGTCCGAAGCATATCCTCCAAAATCTATATCGTTCACTCGGATTGATCATCCATTTGAGGGTGATAAGCAGTGTTAAAAGATTCATACCAAGTGCTGCTTGCAAGTTTTGCCAAAAATATGCGGTAAATCATCGATCTCGGTCAAACACAATAAACACAGGAATCTCATGTAAACGAATAATCTGATGGATATACAAATGGCTAAGCTTCTCAATTGAATCGGTCACCAAAATAAGTAAAAAGTGAGCCGTTTTAGTCAAACGGTCCACTATAACTCAAATAACGTCATACCCCCTCGGCGACCTCGGTAAACCAGAAACAAAATCCATGATCACATTCTCCCATTTTCACTCTGCCACAAGCAATGGTTGTAACTCCCCTACGGGTCGTTCGTGCTCAACTTTCACTTGTTGGCATGTAAGACATCTTGATACAAAACTTACTACATCTTGCTTCATTCCGGACCACCAAAATTGCCTATGCAAATCGTGATACATCTTTGTCCCTCCTGGATGAATGGCCAACTGTCAATGGTGAAACTCTTGTAAAATCTCTTCCTGACATGAAGCGGGTACAAACAACTTTTCTCGGTAACGTAGATTTTGTTTGGCGTGTATCATCCATCTCTCTCGAGCATCTCCACTAAGGAACTTCACACCTAACTCTCCCGCTTCTTTGTCACGTCATTGAGCCTCAACTACTTGAGTCGGTAGCGTTGATTTTGAACTGTCAAATTGCATAAGGTCACCCCATCTCGGACGTCCTCAAAGTATAAAGCATAAAGCCCCAAGTTGTGCATCATTTTCCATTTGTGAATCACTAAATTCTTCAAATGTGTTGGTTTTCTATCTCAAACCGTCTACTACCACATTGCCCTTCCCCGGTTGATATTGCAAGTCAAATTCACAATCCTCAATAGAATTCATCCAACGTCGTTGTCGCTAATTCAACTCTTTCTAGAAAAAACAAATACTTCAAACTTTTGTGATTAGAAAAGACCTCAAATTTCTCACTGTACAAGTAATGTTGCAAAATCTTCAAAGCAAAGACAATGGCCTCATGCTCCAAATCTTGAGTGGGATAATTCCATTTGAGTGTGTTCAATTGTCGCGACCCATAAGCCACTACTCTTCCTGTTTGCATCAAAACACATCCAATCCTTTGAAGCATCACAATAGATGGAGTAACCAACTACTCATTCGGGTAAAATCAAGACCAGTGCACTAGTCAATCGCTTCTTTAACTCTTCAAATGTCGCTTCATAAGCATCATCTCATACAAAATGTGTCTCCTTACGTGTCAATCGTGTCATCGGAGCTGCCAAATGAGAAATGCGAAGATATATGATTATTATTATGGTGTGAGGGGTAGTTTAGTGTGTGAGGTGTGAGGGTAGTTTAGTCTTTTTGTACTCAATATATATATATATATGAATAATATGTGTAATAATAGGGTAATCAAGAACCCTTAAACACTTTTTCCATCTTGCATGGTATCATAGAACAGAACCTAACCCTGTCATAGCAGTCGCCAACCGGTGCAATCGATTGCACCGTGTACGCTGCTACAGTAACTTGCTGCAACAGTGCACTACTATAGTAATTGCTACAGTACGCGCTACTACAGTACAATGCTACAGTATCGCTACAGTTGTGTGCTACTACATTAATCGCTACATTATGTGTGTTTTTGCAATCTTACGATCTACAGTGCTCGCGACCTACAATGATGATTATGTGATCTTTGTGATCTGTTCATAAAGACTCGCGATCTTTAGTGGATCTTTGCGATCTTGATCTACTTTTCACCTTGCGATCGATGTCGTTGTTGCTCTCTTGTTGATATGATATTCATATGAATTTTAGTTGAATCTAGTTGGTTGGTTGAATCATTTATTGGTCGGTATGTGTTTACGGTGATCAGTTAGTAGTATTTTTTTTTAGGTTGATTGTTGTCGGTGGCCTGTGCTTCGGACTGATTGTTGTGGTTCTACTCATTATTATTTTATAGCTTATTCACCATGACTTCAAATTCTATCTCTAGTGGATTCGGTTCTTCTTCAAACTGTGGTCGTGACTGCCCTATGGGAGTGAGTTTGGATTAGGTGGTCGTGGTTCTAGATTGTGCACTAATTGTGGAGGAACCAGTCATACAGTGGAGCATAGTTATGATCTTCATAGTTTTCCTTGGGCTCATCATGCCACCATTTCAGAGGATACTGGATAAGTTACTCACTCTGCTGATACCGTGGTGACTATACCTGCAGTAGAATACATCGCCTTGTGTCTCTTCAAACTCCCTTTATAGGGTCTATCTCCACTACTACGCTTGCTCGAACAGGTTTTTCCGCTGCTCGTCTTGCATCTTCTCCTTCTTCTACTCCTTGGGTAATTGATTTTGGCACATCTGATCACATGACTATGGTTCTCTCCATCGGGCCCATACATGGCAAGTTGGTTGTAGCCCCTGTATGCATCCAAGAAACTGACTTGGTTATGATTGGTTGTCCAATCTCATTCGATTATCATTAGTTGTAAAATCCACCGCTTGATCTATTTTCAAAAAAAGGGGAAAGGATTTTTGGGGTAGGCTTTATTCAAGCTGGTAAAATCAACGATGACCCTCCACTTTTCATTCTTGTTGACGACAACCATATTGGACAACATTCTGGATAAGCTACTTCTCGAATGGTTGCCTTCTAGAAGCCTTTCCACCTCTTCATTTACTGCTTTGGCATGATGCACCGTGGACCTTTTATGCTTTTGCTTTATTGGGCTAATCTCGGCATTAACGTTGAGATGGTGGTTGGTGATCTCCAGATTCACCCTGGGCATTTTGTATGGCATCCCTGCAATAGTTAGATGTTTCTACAGAGGAAGTCAATCATTTTTTCTTCTTTGGTTAATTCTAAACTTTTGTTTGGCTGACCTCCTAAATATTCGATGATAGGCTAGCCGGGCTAACCTCTATTCTTTGAACTTGCTTGGACTTCTCCTCCTTTCTTAGTACCATAATTATGCACTCATGCTGTGACCTAGCTGCTCCTTACTGTTTGAATTTCCCCTAGTAGTAGGAAGCTTGAGTCTTCGGTGGAAAGTTGACAATATTTCCTCAATGCTTGAAATGTCCCCGCTCCCTCGTAATTAAATTGTAGATGGAGGGAATTTAGAGAACTAGGAACTCCCATTTCATTGTTATGTATCCAATTTTTACAAGCATGGGGATCTTACCGAGAGGGATTGTGCGCCTTGAATTGAATCTACATAACAACTTCTTGACTAGGGTCAAACCAAACTCTGAGTCTAACCTTTTATAAGGTGTTGTAGAACATTAACTTTGATTAACTTCCTAATTCCACTAGAAATTACACGTTGATGCAAAGGTTGAGCACCAAAAGATCATAGTGTGGGTATGTTCAACTCCTTCTTTGTCCATTTTCGAGAATGAGATATTGTTACCCTTGGGGATGATGGTTCATGTCACTTCCACTATGTTGATCTAATGGATCTTCCTCTTGTTCTTCCCATCACTATAATTATTCCAAGTGGATAAGATTTTGAACCCTCTACCTCTTCCCTGTCGTCACATTTTTTGGGTTTACTTTCATCTTTGGGTTCTAGACTGAGCTATTTCAGGTAGTCCAGTTGTACTAGGTATTCCAAGTGTCTCATGAAGGAGCAACATATTTCAGTCAGGTGCCCATGGTCTTTGTGATATGCACAAAATTGCTTGTGATCCCTATTCTTAGGGGTCACCTATCATGGGCCTAAGTGCACCGAAGAATGGCTCCTCCCGGTTTTGTGTTATTATTATTTTTTAATACGAAGGTTGAACTATGTTTTGGCCAGTTTCTTGGATTCATGCTGCCCACTACTACGTCCCTCCTTGAACTTTTTCATCTCAGCTCTCCGTTCTCTCTTTCCCCCATCTTTGCTCCTTTTATCTTTCTTGTTGAATAGGTTCTCGAGGGGCTGGAAGTCCTTTGATTTCTTTCTCATCACTTTTTTTGTAGCTCGAACTCCATTAGTAGTCCCATATTGAAGGTACCAGCACCAAATACTTCCATCAGATCTTTGACCTCATTGTAATAATTCCAATACCTTTGTCCGCGAGCTTTCAGAGATTCTGCCCCTACATTATAACGAACCCCTCCATGCTCATTGGCGTCTTCTACCTAAAGAAAAACCAAGTGTGTGAAATTGGCCTTGAGTTGTTTAAAGCCGCTAATGGATCTTGATTCTAACTTCTAGAACCAGCGGAATGACAGGTGTCCCTAGCTCGGTGAGAGTATTCGACATATGATCACCTCATCATGATTGTATAGAATCATAGCTTGACGGTAGTGCTGAATATAATCATCGATGTCGCTAAAGTCGTCATGGTGTATGAAGGTTCATTTGAACTTAGGTCGAATTGTTGTCCTTATTATGTGTTGGGAGATGGGAGTCTCGAGTTGTTCATCTTTGGACCCACCCTTTCCCCTTGCAAAGTGAGTTTACTTTTGAGATCCACTTTCACCTTTCGTCGCACTTCCTCCTTCATGTTCTTGTGGTGGTCTCTTAATCTGAAGCTACCGGTGACTTATATGCACTCATAAGGTAACATCCATTTTTGGCTGGTGCCATTTGCTTGGGTGAACCTCAGAGGGTTGGCTCGAGATCCCTCATCAGAGGAGAGCGATGCCTCCTTTTCTCACTCTTTTTTGTCTTTCGGTCTCTGGTGCTAATATCCATGCCATCTATCATGCCTGGATTCCATTTCAACTTCGTACACTTTTCTTGTGAGCATCAAAGTTCATTGTGTTGTTTGTGTCCAAATGAGCCAATAAGGGTTCATTTAGCTTAGACATTTTCCCCTACACTATTACATTACCCTAGCAAAGGGTTGGTTGATGAACTCCATTTTTTTTACATTAGGGGCTCCAAGCTCCTTGTTCTGACTACCTAGGCAAGTTCTAACGTTGTTTGATTGGGCTAACTGATGAGGTATGATGACTGTCGTTTGTTTCTTACACTCCCATTGTGGTCCCCAGTTGTGGTGTGTTTATTTGTGGACTCCCCAATCTAATGGAGAGAACTGTAGCTTCCCTAGAAGTATGTTCTTGACCAATCTCTGGTCGGACCCCTCCTGTACAAGGAACAACTCAGAGACATCTCGACAAGTAGTCGAAATACCTTCTGAAGGCTAAGTTAGCGATTTCTAGGGGGTGTCGGAAGAACTAATTCTGTCGAAGAAAGCAGAGTTGAAAGTTAAAGATCGAAATGATGCTTATAGACTTTTGTGTGTGAGGCTCTCTATTGAGTTCTTTGTTTCCATCCTCCTTGTTGTTGATCTCTTGCTGTTATTTATAGGGCAAGATTGATTGTTGACTTGGGGGTACTCAAATGCATTTCTTGCACCCAAATCCTCTTTCTAGTTGGGGGTTTCACGTGTCATGGTTAGGGTGATTCTTTTTCCCTCACGCAAAACGGTCGACAAGGTCTTTGCACATGCTAAGGACGATTTGCGTGATCAGCACAGTATTCCCCATTGTTGAAGATTTACATGTTCTTGGCTAGGGCCTTCAGCTAGTGATCAACAGTTGAGCATATTTTCTTACTTGGCTAGTCACTATTCAAAGGTCAAATTGTGGAGGAGTCTGCTCTATTGGCGATACATCTCATCAAGCATAGCGATGAATTCGACTCACACAACTGTGGTCTTTTCTATAGTTGCAAAGATCTCACTTTAGTAAAGACCATAATATTTCTCCATTTATTATCACTTTATAACAAAATCGTAATAAAAATTACGTAAAGAATATTAATTTTTACTGAAGTATGAGAGCATATCTTCTGCAAAAGGAAACCATATGCTAATACCAAACGGCGAATGAATTGGGCCATGATGTAATTGTCCTCTATTGGTGGTGCTATTTTGATACGTGCGGTGTAAGGACTCCATCACAAACGATCCTGCAAGTTCCAATTGAAGCTAAAGCAACCAAACAATTGGTTCATTTTTATAATAACTAGAGATAGAGTGCCATGAAGTTTTTTAAGCCAAGGGAATAAAATGCCCAGTCCTTCTGAAAACTCACTTTTAGATCAGGCATTTTAACAAAAGTGTTAACAGGGTCTAAACACAATGATGTTTGACCACTCTAACAATTATACGTAATGAAGACTCAACTTATTGCACAAAACAATGAAAAGATTAAAAATATTAACATTGTATAATTCAGATGAGAAGAATTGGGTAAAAGACTTTCTAACTTCGATGAGAAATATGTTATATAGTTATGTTGAAAGGCCAAGCACTCTACTAAAAAATCAACCAAACAAGCTATGCCTTGTAAAAAGAAAAAAGCGAAGGTCTACTGAAGTCCCTTGTGGTAAAAGACTTGAGCGGATTACCTACCTCCCTGCCTTTCCCATGTAGTTTATGGACTTTCATTCATTTAATGCCCGATTTTTGGTACGTATTAGACACAAAACTAACTGTGACTTCAACATAATAACTGAGAATAAATACAAATTTTGAGGGAAAAAAAACCAAGTTGAAAAGTTTAAGAAAAGTAGTACACAATCAAAAATAGTCATTAATTTCAAATTTCTTAGAACTAAAGCAATTTAAGCTAGTTAGGGTTTCAGGTGTTCTTCATCGACAGTTGTATGGTTCCCCTTTGGCTTCCTCAAAACTTGCATTAAATACCAAGATATGCCGTAATACACATTTAAGCACAGAGTTTGTGTACAAGCTCTATTAATGGCATATTGGTACATTTGAAAGTCACAAAAGAGTCCGCCTTCATTTGGGTTAAACCTTTTTGTGATATATGATAAGGCATGTAGAGATGTTTTGTTTTTTTTTCTTTTTTGTTAACACACTTGTATTTGGGTCAACATCTGAGCAAGGGGTTGAGATAATTGAAACTTTGAAAGACATAAATTTCTTCAGTTTTTCTGACACAGAAAGGTAAAGATTGTTGAGTTTTGTGTTATTCGGGTGTAGCTTCCATTTCAGTTGGCCAAATTACTTCTTTTGTATATTTTTGACGTAGTTGCTGGTACTAATCATGTTGTCCTATAGGCATTCAACTTGTTTGGATTTCTATTAAATATATAAGCAATAAGCATTCAACACAAAAAAGACATAATGTCTCAACTAGTCTGTAACATCTTTTTGTAGCATTTGGCATTCCTAATGAAATTCACTGAGAGATATAACGTTGACCAGTTACAGAGCTAATCCATTGGGACTGGACCTCAATCAGACAATTCAAACCTTCTACAGTCATAGAAAGATTCAAACTACTGAAAAAGTACTTAATTCTTAGATCAAGTTCATTCTCCCGGAAGCCTAGATAAGCGAAGTAAGAAAGAGCATTTGTTGATTGAATCCCAATTACTAAGTCTATGACCGCACAAGAATCACATCACAATGTTAGAACCAATTACTAAGTTGCAGTTACTGGTATGAACAACTACAAAGTATGTGGCTATTTGGAACCACCCACTAATGAGTCGTGCCTACACTACAGTAAACCTAGTCAGACCACACGAAACCAACTGTGAGCCTACCCTAACCACACAGAACCAGCCGTTAACTTGGCTAATCCACAAGGAACCAATCATTAACACCCCAAAACTAGTTCACCGAAGTTTCAAAATTTCACAATCTTTTGGGCCCCATTGGTTACCCTCAATATTACACACCATGAACATTTATTCTTGTTAATTTGTTGAAGCTTAAAATTCCTCAATTTTTCCTTGACCAACCCCTTGCCTTGATACCCCGTGTAAGTTTTTGTTGAGAACAAACGAAAAGAACAACAAACTATAACTAAAATAACTACACATCTAATCATCAATTCAATACACCGTCATTATTCAATTTCAATGCATAAATATGACAATAACAGAACAACAATAAAGTATAACTAAAATAACTACACGTCTAATCATGAATTCATTACACTGTCATTATTCAATTTCAGTGCATAAACATGACAATAAAGTTAGTATGAGACATAAGTATCTAAAATTACAAATTACTACTCTTAGTACAACCTTTAACTCTAGAACTTGTAATGATTTAATTTCATAAAATTTTCAGCATTAACCAACCACTAATTTTCTTCAAAACTATAAATTAAATTCCTTCTAAAAAGTAAGAATTTGTACCCGGTGATAGTTGACATGTTACACAAATCCTGCATCAAGGACTAAGCAGCTAAAAGAGTATGTCTGTCGATGCTGCTAAGGGATGATTGATGTTGTTCCCAAAGATTGAAGATTTTTGGCGCTACAAATCATATGATCTGGAAGAGAGATGGAGAGAAAATAGAGAGGATCCTCTACACGAAGAGAGGCAAGCAAGGGCTCTAGGTGCTGATAGAGGGGATGCAGGGAGTTGTAATTGGATTCACATATTTACTTCATTTAAACGTTGTTCATCTCGTTTATAGGTGAAAAGTTGGATTAAAAAAGTGAACAAATGTCTCAAATTCCTAGCTATGTGATCTTTATCCGTTATGGTCGTAGTAGAAATTCTACTTTACCACTTCCCTTTTTCAGTTATCTCCACAAGATACAATAATTCATATGATTTTTGTTTTGCAAATTCATTGCTCATCAACTGATAAAAGATACCATAATTGATAAGATTCTTCTTTTGCAAATTCATTGCTCATCAATTGTTTTATCAGTTGACTGCAGAACTTATATCAACTAACGGATATGTGATAGCCAAATCAAGCCAACCATGCATGTTGCAGTTTAGAAGCCTCCCAATTTGGCTCATGCGAACAATCCTTATGGGCATCCCCATATTGCTTGGAATAACTATGGAAACCCAAAAGATAATCATTCCGATGTTGAAACACGTGGAACGCTACCCAAGAACAGAAGCTATCAGAATATCGATGATTCCCCGGGCTGGAACTTCGTTTGTTCCCCAGTTTTATGAAGCTGAAATTATCATCAACTCTCAGCTGCCTTGGAGAAAAGAAATCATGCGTAGATGGAAATGGACGTGCTGTGTGTGGACATCCATATATACTTATGTTATCCTTCTTATAATTCTCGGGCATTGCTTTAAGCCAGTTATTTTCCCAATGAAAACGATAAATAGTTCCACTGAATATTGTAGTGATCAGCAAGAAGTGACCATGGAATGGAAAGAACGAAGGAAGAGGGGTAACGAGGAGAGAGAGATTTCAGAAGAGTTGAAAAGATGGAAACAAAGTAGAAGCAAGAGAAAGACAATGCTTCTGCGGGGTGTTTAGTCCAATATTGTCCATTCGTCTACTTCAAGGACCAGTATAACCGGAGAGAAGCAGATTGTGGCTGCAATTGAAGAAGATGTGGGGGACCCGGAATTGGTCGCTTTTGGTGGCTCCACATGATGAGTTTCAAGTTGACTGGTATTTCCAATATATCTTATCAGCTGCAAGTCATGAAAGTTTGAGTTTGGTATTAAGGCCTTCACATTTTGTTTGCGAAAGTAATGAGAAGTAAAATTACAAAAAAAAAAAAACTACAACCTTCTATATACTAGTGCATGCCCGTGTGTGAAGACATGCTCAAATATTTGGTATTTTAACTTCTATCCTTCATAAGGTTCGAGGGGATTTCAAAATTATAGCACAAACTTATAAACATTAAAAAAAAGTCCCAAGCACTATAAAAAAATGTTCATGCCTATAAAACAACAAAGCACAAATCAGTTCTATACAAAAAATTCCCTATGAGCTCATGGAATCGCTTGGATTTGATGCCTGAAAAATTCAAAGCATAACTTGTACTTGTTGAAATTATCAAAATAAAATGGATTTTTAGTTGGGTGTTCTATTAAAATTTTCTTTTGTTTGAGAAAGTTTCTTTTAGAGCGTAGAGATTTGTCCCACATTGCTTAGATGAAAAAAAGTTGAATAGTTTATATAAGGGAGCACATATATTAAGTTCACTTTAATAGTTTAGTTCTAAAGTAACTTGGTTCATAGGTGCTTCACACCTTAAGTCAAAGCCGGTGTGCTTTGTGCATCCATACACACCCGCACCCACGCGCGTGTGCGTAGGGCTGTGAGGCACTTTGCACTTAGCACAAAACGCCTTTTCTTATTGCGATTTGACAGTAAGGTGGTGTTGACGTGGCACACGCGTTGCGTACGTATGGTGGTTGAGTCACACAAGGTGCGCCCGTTGGATTGGACGCGACCCATGGTTCGTACCCGTTCGGGTGAACCAATTGGTTGTGGGTTTGTCCATATGCAAAACAGGTACAATCCTGCACGATTGAGTGCATCTGGATCTATAAATAAAGCTCATATCAAAGTCATTTAATACACTGAATTAATCAGGAAAATCTGAGTCACATGGGGTGCGCCCATTGGATTGGACGCGACCCATGGTTCGTACCTGTTCAGGTGAACTGATTGGGTGCAAGTGTGTTCATAGACAAATACGTACAATCCTACATGATTGTGTGCATCTGGGTCTATAAATAGAGCCTAGATCACAGCAATTTAATACATTGAATTAATCAGGAAAATCTCTCACTCCAAAATTCGTTATTCTGCAAAAACGAATTTAACAGTCCTTTAGTTTGTTTGTTTTATTTTTTACTCGGTATTCTGTTTGTCTTTGTGCGGACGCTGACAGAAGATCTTTCGATTGGATTTCGTTGTATCTTCGAAACATATTCGTTGCAAGTCGGTGCACATCAACTCGTGGGGGCGAATACTAGTTTTCAGAAAGCCATATTTGTAATGCGCCTTGAAGTAGGTTCATCGTATTGTTCATTTTACGAAGATTCTAAATTTTGCACCATCAGTATCCTTCTCACGTGTATTTTCTCATACACTTGGTGTGTACAAACTAATCAGATTTCCTGTAAGCTCATGGAATCGCTTACCTTTGCATTTTTCCTTGAAGATAGAAAAATATTAGAGGGTTTGATGTCTCTGTGAACTGAGTGTGAATACGTAAGTAGGTATACAAAGACTGTCTTATCTTCACTGTCTGAATATCTTCAGCTTCAAATCCAATATCCTCAGTCATACCTTCACTGTCTTAAAAATTAAGCAACCGAGAAGGACAAATGATCTTTACCTTCTTGGGAAGTTTCCTTAAAAAAGTGACACAAAGGACTACTTTAAATACGTTGAAGAAGAATGTTCGAATACTATCGTATTACTTGTGCTTACAGCATGACGCAACGAAATTAAACCAAAATAGTTAAATCTATGTTAGCGTAATATTACATTGACAGAATCAAAGTTTAACCATAAGATAAAAAATAACTAACAGAGTTAAAATTCATATATACAAAAATGTGACATAATAAAGGGTGTTACATATAGATCATCATTTTGCCAAAATGATCAGTAACACATGATTATCTATTTTCAAAAAAGATTTGTCTTCATCATTTATTGTCTATCTTGAAATATTTGCTTCATCACTCTTCGAAAAAAGTGTTTATATCAACATATATGTATTTCGTCCAAAGAGCAGAATGGTGAACACGAACAACAACCTTAAAACATTTACAAAAAAATAAATGAGTAAAGTCTACTATTTAAAAAAAAAAATAAAGCGATTAATGCTATCTTGTTGTGATAGTCACATTGAAATAGCCTAGTGGTATTCACCATATTACTCTCAATGACTTTTTTATTCCAATCCTACAAGAGATTAGTTGCTGCATAATAAAAAAAACAAACTAATTTATAAGTATATCTGAATTTACACACAGGTGAAATAGTGTACCTTTAACTATAACAAAATCTCAGGGTATACGATGTTTGTCGTAGAGTTGGATGTATCACTTGAGAGCAAGACACTTCTATGATCACCGGATGTACATCTAGATAACGCTACATATAGTTGTCCATGCCTAAGGACTGGTGTGCGCAAATCAATCACAATATATTTTACAAATTGTCCTTGAGATTTATTGATTGTCATTGCATATGTGAATCTGACTAGAAATTGACGTTCTGTCATCTCAAAAGGCAATTCAGAAGAACAAGGCATACCGCTTGAAGTCTATCATTTTCTTTTCCTTTACAAATTTGCTTTGTCTTTGCCTATTCATTAAAACAAAATATCAGATAAGTAAATAACAGCAATTTGGAACATTGTACATCCAACTTTGATAGAATTACCCCGTGCATGCAAATTTGATTAAGTTTTCGCTCAACACGATTCACTACATCTACATTTCTTTCTTGAAGGAACTTAACCTGTAATCACAAAGGTATACAAAAAGACTCAAAATAAATGAATAAATCAAAGGTCATCTTACTGTTTTATTCAAGTCACCATCGAGCTGGATAAGAAGATGAAAGTTTAAGAATTACATGTATAACAAAAAAATGATAATCGAAGCCCGAGGTTTGAAATAATAATAAAAAAATTGCATGACCATAAATAGTTAGATAGTCCATGATTAAAAGTCCCAAAGAGTTGTCTGACCCGGAAGAAAATTATCAAGCCTAATAAATATAGCTTGAAGATCTAAAATGAAAAACAAAGCAGAGAAAATCAAACAAACCATAATTATTTCCTATTCTAAAGAGAAAATTGCATAAGTAAATAGTTTCTACCAAACTATTGCATAACCAATATGTAAACATCTAATCTATTTAGAAAAGCTTCAACCCTTATGTCTAAGGTTTTGGCCTAAAGCTACTACATCTTTTCCGTCTAATTTTTATGGATTATTAATTTTTTTTCAAAAAAACTAAAAAATAAAAAAGTAAGTCAATGACATAAAAAAAAGTACACAAAAAATAAAATTAATTCAAAACGGGTTCACTAAAATGTAAAATACTAAGTCATTCTCGTGCAGGGCCATTTCGTTTGGCACATCCACAAAAGAGCTAGATGGGAACTCATAAGTTTTGCAGGGCATTTCGTTTTTTTTAGATAATCCTCCATCGAAAATTAAAATATTATTCACTTTTTTTTAGAAATGACATTTTATTAACTGTTATTTTCTTCACCTATATTATGTGTCAGGAAATCGAACGAACAACGTTCAAACCCACAATGCCCTTTACAGATCTTGAGAACAATGGATCACCAAACGAAACAAACAAATGTGCATAATAGAAAAATAGAAAGAAAAGAATGAGACACAAGATACATGTGGAAAATCTGAACACGAGGAAAAACTACGGGAGTCATACCAACCCACTATGAATCAAATAGTGTAATGCCCTAATTTCTCAGATCATTTTAATTCAATTATTTATTCAATTGAAACATGATATCAAGAAAAATGCATTTTATTGATAATTTATGCAACAGAAAATATGATAAATAACAGTTTTTTCAAATGCAAAAGTGAATTGATAGAAATACCCTTTGGGGTTTATATTTAAAAATAAAATAACAGAGCATTTAGGGTAGGGTAGCCAAACGCCACCAAGGTCTTCTTCTACAAATCCCAACTCTATATGCTTGGGAGGGTACTCTAATTACTCCACAATATTTTGTATAAAACACTAGGGGCAGAAAAGTTACACCAAATGAGTTGTAACACTTAGTAGGAAAAAGTCACCGAAAAATCAACCCATAGATACAAATATACAGTAGGACATATAAATCATAAAAAACGATAAAGTGCATAAATAAAGTCACGTAAGTTTATTATACCCTCGTTCTTTTAAGTTTCTAAGAATATCATTTCCTCCCGATATTCCTTCTTACCCAACTATCTAGTATAGAGTACTCGGTTGATATTGATGAGTCCTTACTAAGAAGAGACCTTCTACTGTCTACCCGAGTTAATATCTATTTCATTCTAACTAAACCCGACCGAATATGTGGCTTCGCCGAGTCAGGTACCAACGATCCTTAGCCGCTTCCCCTTTATCGACTCAAGGTCGCTCAAGACAAGGCCGTCACTCCCTCAGGGCCCGGAGCTATTGATGCAAACGCACCCCGAATTCACCTCCAACCAAATATACCTATCTCCTAGTTGGGGTCCTTAACAAATGGGATGACGCCCAATGGGACTCAAACTCACATGGAATACACTTGGCACAACGGCCAGAAACACAACACTAAGCATGACGGCCAACAACGCTTGGCATGACGGCCACCAAATATCCACTTTTTCATTAACGAATCTACTTGTTCTCTATACAATTTTATTACTTATAATGTTCACCCAACACCCTCTACTGTCTTGTTACAAGTGACATTCGAACTAGTGTCCCTAATGTAAATTCTAAGTTCTCACATAATCAACAAGTCATGCCATAATTTGATATCTATGTTTAACACAACAGTTTATGTATGTACAACTGTTGGCACGATAGCCTCAACATTCTATCGGAACAATGGCCATTTTAAATCATAATTGGTACGACAGCCCAATACATCTCAACCAATGGCTCGGTGGCTGTAATTAACCTACTATTGGCACAACTGTTGCATCATGATCATATCAAATAATTACATCAACTTATGATACTTCATGAATCAACTATCCAACCACAAACATTGTTTACAACGTAAAGCACTTCATAGTCAAAGTATGGTCAAACGTGCACACGAAGTTTCATGGGAACTCGTGATCGTACCAAAACATGTTTGTAGATGTCTGTGCAGTGTGAGCATACATAATAGTGGTGAACATGGACTGCAACTACTGCCCAGAAAGCTCGAACAGAATCTGCAAACTTTTTGTATTTCAATAGGTCACTCGAGAGGCCTAGAACTCACTCGAGCGGTCTGCCTAAATCTCAGGTTCTGGTTTCTGATTTTAAAATTTTTCAGAATCTGCCAGAATTATGTAAGATCGCTCGAGTGGCCTAGAGCTTGCTCGAGCGAGCCTTCTTTTCCAACGAATTCTGGGTTTAGGATTCTTAATGCAAACTACTCGATCCAAACACTAGAATGATGATTCTGACCTCAAAAATAGAAATTGAACACATAAACAGAAACTTTACAAACCATAGACTAATAACCCTCTATTAATTTCATGAATCAATCAACAGAATAGATCAATTTCGAGTTTTATTAACAAATGAAGGAAAACCCTAACATGCTTCTAGCATCAAAAACAGAAATTGGAAACTCATATGGAAACACTATTGGCCTTGGATTAGAACCCCATCTAACAATTTAGTGAATCAATCGACGAGAATAAACCAACTTTCTTACTTTTGTGAAGAACAACAAAATCCTAGTTTATGCATTTCTACAAAATAAATTTCAATCTGATGATTTCTGACTCAAAACAGAAATTAAACACGAAGTCAGAAGCTTTACTTATTTTATGTCAATAACTCTCTATCAATTATATGATTCGTTAAACAAATAAACTGATTTCATGCTTAAACATTTACAAACCAAACTTTGAAATATAAACCCTAAATCATGCATTTCAAGAACAAATTAAACGTGATACCTACTGTATATTGTAATCTAAGGTTGGTAATGATTCTCCCTACCTCGATCCTGAAGACTTAGCTATGAAGAGAGTTTTGGATTGTGGATTCAAAATTATAGAACCTCCTTCTTTCAAAAATACTTCAAGAACGCAAAGAATTAAGGCCTAGTTTATATAGAGAATGAATAAAAATTCTGCATCAATTCTAAATTAAATCTATTATTCATGGCCATGAATTTTTCATATTGATTTACAATGAATTCTCATTTTAAATCTACAAATTAATTTGGTAATTTGTCTTAAAAAAATAGAATACTAGACAAGTCATTAGTATTACAAATTAATCCATTTATTTGTCTTGAAGTTGAAAGAATCCTATGTAAATCAAATAAAGAGCCATAAAATTATAATTCTGCTTTTAGTAAAAATTTTAGGATTCTTTTTTAGCATTGAAGAAGAAGATAAAAGAATATATCGGTATAATGCGTTCCATAACAACTCACATGCACTCTCCGATCTCAACCAATCGTTGCAAATTACATATAATGACTAAGTTAATAATAACAATTAATTAAATCATTAGTATTACAAATTAATCCATTTATTTGTCTTGAAGTTGAAAGAATTCTATGTAAATCAAATAAAGAGCCATAAAATTATGATTCTGCTTTTAGTAAAAATTCTAGGATTCTTTTTGAGCATTGAAGAAGAAGATAAAAGAATATTTCGGTGTAACGTGTTCCATAACAACTCACATGCACTTCGCGATCTCAACCGATCGTTGCAAATTACATATAATAACTAAATTAATAATAACAATTAATTAAAATATCTTTTTTCAACTTGATTTATTTTTAAATTCTTATTAAGAATTATAAGTTGTTAGAAATAGGAAGTACAAATTTTCTCACAATCACTTTGAGATGTGTTTTCTTTCTTTTTTCTCTCTCTTAAAAGCTTGAATTAATCTCACAATTGCTTTGGAAACCTTATAAATAAAGCAAGAGTCCTAATCCTAATACAACCATAATTAGATTAGACAATAAAATCACATAACCAGAGGCGCCGAGCGTCCGGAAGGACTTGACCACCGTCTGAAAGAAAAATCCAGTAGCAAAATTGCGTCGGGGCGTCCGGATGGAAATTCCACACGTTCGGACGGAAATTTCAGAGAACGGGCATCCGAATGGACTACCCCCAGCGTCCGAACGAAAAAGACAATGACTAGGCGTCCGGACAGACGTCACTCCCGTCCGGACAAAAAACGCAAAAACCTTCGGGGGTCTTTATCCCAACATTATGCTCTCATAAAATTATAACCGTTAATAGGCATTATCTGAATAATGCTTGTGTAATTGTTTGCTGTGTCTTATATAGAGGACAAACATCATATACGTATATGTGTATGTGTGTGTGTGTGTGTGTGTGTGTGTGTGGCATCTCGCTTCTCTATCCTCCGAACTTGATTAAATCATGAAAGGCAGGTCGGTAACTATTAATGTGTAAAATGTGACAGTGGTCTTGATCGTTGTTTTTTTTTTTTTTTTCGAGTTCTTAACAAAAGCAAAATGGTTAAGCAACGGGTTCTTCCTCGTGGAGTACTTCATGACTGTTGCAGCAAGAATGAGAGAGAGAATATTTAAGTTCTCTTTTAAAATTAAAAAACCACTTCAAATAATGAAAGAAAAAAGATGAATTGGCTTCGACCGATGATTGAAGTTTCTTAGAAAACGATGAATCAAATTACCTATGAAAATGTATTCAAATGTGAGATAATTAAATTGATCGATCCTTAGACAATACTGAAAACGTAAAAACATTAAAACATAGGTAACATAGGTAAGATTCACATACCAAATTGCGGAGATAGGTGTGCTTGCACTGGTAAAAAAAAATCGTTTACTGAAATAATAGTATGCTATAAAATAATATAGCCACAATTTTAAATGAAGTGACCAACACCATTTCAAGTTACTATTTCTCTCAATGAAAGGGACTGGAGGTGATAGTACTAATGGGTTTCGTTCATAAAGAAGTAGTGGTGATTTTGCAGTAGAGAGTCTAGGGACAAAATTGCTCGGGACCACCCTCCCCTGCAAGCCATATTTTTAACGAACGATTTATATACAATGAGGCAAATATTCATAACCAAATTTATAGTCACTTCCATTTGCTCATTATTTTCTCCTTTCATCTAGCATGGGTATTTAGCAAATATGTTTTCGGAAAGTTGGACCCGTATCGAGAGAAAATTGAATCACTAATAAATATGTTTTTTGGAAACGTAGAATCTGTATCTTGCCAAATTGAAAACATTTTCCTAAGTTAGTGAGAATTCGTATCTTGCCTAATTGCACACTCTATGTTCCTAACTAAAATTAAATTTCATTCCTAATTATTAGCAAATTGAATTTGTATAATTATTACCAAATTGAATATGTATCTGCACAATTATTACCTAATTAACTCTTCATATTCAGATTTAATTAATATTTTATCCCATATTGTCTACGAACCTCAGCCGTTAAATGAAATTGATCTGAGTCGTTGTTGTGAAAATCTCTTTTGGGGGGCCCACACCGTCCTCCCTTGTAATATAGATATCAATGTTATAAAAAAAATAGCAAAAGAGCATCACCTATTATAAAAATTAAAGAGAACCTACAAAGCAAAATGTGGCCAAATGTTCGAATTAGGAAATAATATTTCAAATTCACATAGATATTATGAGAACCCGAAAAATTTATTTTTTTAAAATGATTTATAAAATTGTCTTAAAATTTAATTTAACAAGTGGTTTATTACAATTTATGCACATATAATGATTTGGGGTTTATGTGTGGTGTAGGTTAGACAATGGGCTTGCTGGTAATATGTATTACACTTGAGGGGTGTGAGTGTAATTGGGGTTTTAAGCCTATATATCAGATTTTTTTGGGAAAAAACTCATTTTTTTCACTCATTTTCTCTCTCTCACCCGCCACACACACTCTCTCTCTCAAAACCTTTCCTCTAATCTTTGCTCCCACATCAAATTTCTCTTGGTACCTTCAAAAATCAGTCATTTACAAAAGATATCTCAAGTTGATCATATTTATTTCGCTTGGAGGGAGTTTATTTCGAGTTCATCCACCATTGGAGCTAAGGCTTGCTTTTGAAACTCAAATCTTTCTATCCAACACTCTAGGTAGAGATCTCTTACCTCTTTTATGTGTGTATGACTTGTTGGTGGTGTTCTATGAGCTTGGGTGTTGGTTTAGAGTTTGAAAATAGAAGTTGAGAAAATCCGCAGAAAAATCGTGCAGCCTCTCTCAGTACCGGTAGTAGTGTCTGTACTACCGGTAGTACTATATATTTTTATCACCCAGTTTTGGGCAATCCCTACCAGTACCCGCAGTAGCGTCTGTACTACCGGTAGTGTTGTATTCCTATTTCACCCAGTTTTGGGAAGTCCCTGTTAGTACCAGTAATAGCGATTGTACTACCGGTAGTAACGACTATACTACCAGTAGTAGGGCTTGTTTTACAGAAAATTTTGTATTTTTTTATTTAAAATTATTATTAAATATTTGGGTTGTCGACCTCTAAGGGTAATGTTTGCACTATCTTTGGACATATTTTTTAGATTTCTACCACATGATAACAACGCAAGATGTTATGAATTACGACGATGATTCTGAGACGTGTGCATTAATTGAGAGCTTAAGTTGATGAAACGAACTTGTTAGGTGACACGTGACATGCGCGGGTGTTATGTGACACGCGACATGCGTGGGACACTTGAATGATATGATGTATGAACTAGATTCCTCAAGAGAAATGCTAGGATGATTATACTAGACTCCTTCGAGAACGCTAGGAAGGCCTTGAACTAGACTCCTCGACGAGAATGCTAGTAATATTGAACTAATCTCCTACAGGATTACTAGGTATGAAAATGAAAATGCACTAGAACGTGATGGTTGGATTAATAACCTACAAGGTGTGGCGAGTGGTTCTTTTAAACTCGTTGATGTTATTGCATGACATGAATCATCTTTAGCCTTCAACTTGAATTGGCTTATGATCTCATTATTATTGGATATTCATGTTCATTTGTTATACCATGCATTTTATATACATGTAAAATCAGTATAGATTTCTCTATTGGGCTTGTTAACTTAACTCTTCTATTTTCTTTTTAGGTACAACTCTAGATGTTTAGCATCGTTTGGCATGGTGCTTGCACTGTTGCGTGATTTTTGAAGAGCCGCATGCATGAAATTATTTAACATCTTTTACTTAACTCTTTTGAGAAGATGTATTGTTACTCTATCTTATTTTGGTGATGTATCTGATATAATATTTTGAAAATTTTTATTTCATGTAAGTGGTCATTGGGATGAGGTGAACCACTATGTACTTATGATCAACTAAAACACTTATCTCCTATGTATGGCTATTTTAGGAGGACTTCATTGAGTTTTTAGCAAAAATTCTCAAATATTTGTCTATCTAATTAAATAGTTCTGTTTTAAAAATTGAGGACGTGACAGATATAAACTATTAGAAGTGTTAAAAGCCATTGCCGTTATCAAAAAAGAAGTGTTAAAAGCCATTGCCATTATCAAAAAAAAAACTATCTGAAGTTCTAGTAAAATTAAAATCAAAACCATTTCCATAAAGTTGCCATCATTCAATCATTTTGTTAAATACACACCCGTGAATAGGAAAAGAAAAGAAAATGCTATTTTACCCAACAACTATCCAATCAAAAGAAACAAAAATAGAAGAATAAAATTTGAGACAATGGTGTCACAACCTAAATAAAACCAACCATTTTTCCACGCTACCAACCACCTCAAACTATCAAGAAAGCAACGTTTTGAGATGATGAGATGGAAGGGATAATGGTTGGTCTACATTTTCATTCGAGTTTCTATTGCCTTCCAAAATCAGTCATACAGGAAATTAAAAAAGATTATTATGGATGTGAAGCTAGTCCATTGGATAAAGACAACACATAGCTTCAGTTTCCAACTTTATGACTAAAAGACAATGACGTGCTTGTCACTCAATGTCTTCAGCAAATATCATCAACTCCATCACACAATATAAGGGGCATCTAACTAACTAATTCACCGAAAAATCATATCAGTGGTAAAAAGCAAATTTCACACATCAAATATGTGAATCAAACCTTATCTCCATATCATCAGAAGCCAAATTCAATATAACCAACGAAATGGCTTTTTGCACAAAATATTGTTCGAAGAAAATGGAAAAGCGTAGATGCTTCATTTTGCTTTTAACCCGTCTAGCCATCCAAACAAAAACGGTGAGCGATAGAACTAAAAAAATGAATTTATTCTAAGCATGGACCATAGATGCTTATCCAGACATACAAAATGGAGGATTGGAGTCATTCTTCAAATCCAAAACTATCACGCTCTCAAATTTTAAAACAAAATTAATTAAATAAATAAGTAAGTATTAAAGAATCCTCGTCAAAGACTCAATAAAATCCTCGCAAAATATTCATACATAAGGAGATAAATGTTCTAGTTTGATCATAAGTATATAGTGGGTCATCCAATTCCAATGACTATTTCCATTGAACAAAAATTTTTAAAATATTACAGTGAGTATGTCACCAAAATAAAATAGAGTTACACCACATCTTCTAAAAAACGGTGAAGTAAAAAATGATAAATAACTCCATGTATGAAACTCTTCAAAAAAAATCATGCAATAGTCCAAGCACTCATGCCAAACGATGTTAAATGTTCGGAGTTGTACCTGAAAAAGAAATAGATGAGCTGAGCTAACAAATTCAACAGAGAAATCTATACCAATCTTACATGGATATGAAATAATATGGTATGACAAGTGAACATAAATGTCCAATAATAGCGAGACCATGAACGAATTCAAGTTAGTTAAAGATGAATCATGTCATGTACTAACGTCAATAACATCAACAATTTTGTTATAGAATCATTTACCGCACCTCGTAGGTTATTAATCAAATCAATCATGTCCTCGTACATTTCTATTTTCATACCTAGTAATCTCGTAGGACACTAGTTCATCACTCCTAACATTTTCTTCGAAGAGTCTAGTTCAAGGCCTTCCTAGCATTTTCGAAGGAGTCTAGTACAGACACCCTAGTATTCCTCTTGAGGAGTCTAGTTCATAAATCGGGTTATTCCAGTGCCCCACGCATGTCAGGTGTCACATAGTAATCTCATTTCACCAACTTAAACTCTCAAGTAATGCACATGTCTCGTAATCACCATCTTAAATTTATAACACACTGCGTTGTATTCATACGATATGAATCCTAAAAATAAGCCCAAAGAATTTGCGTAAAACATCAACCCTAGAGGCCAACAACTCAAGTTATCGCTAAAAAACTCAAATTTTATAGAATATAAAATTACTAGTAATATAGGCACTACTACTAGTAATACAGATACTACTAGTGGTAATAGCAGGGACTGCCTGAAAATGAAGTACAGAACTACCAGTAATACAAACACTACTATTGGTAATAGCAGGGACTGTCCGAAAATGAAGTACAAAACTACCGATAATACAAACACTACTACCGGTAATAGCAGGGATTGCCTGAAAATGCGCAATTTCTACAAATTTTTCTCAAACTTCTATTTTCAAACTATAAACCAAAAATCAAACTCATAAAATACCAAAAATAAATCATACACACATAAGAGAGATAAGAGATCCCTACCTTGAGTGTTAGATCGAAGGATTTGAGTTTCAAAGTAAGTCCTAACTCCAATAGTGGATGAACTTGAAATAAACTCCCTCCAAGTGAAATGAGCACGATCAATTACCAAATACTTACCGAATACAAGACAAATATGAAGGATCTTGAAATATTTCCAAGTTCACGCAAGGTTTGTGAAATGGAATTTGAGAGAGCTATCACACACACACCCCCATGAAGGCCAAACGAAAAAGAAGAGAGAGTAGGAAAGATGAGTTTTGCTAAAAAAAATCTGATGTAAGGCTTTTAAAGCCTCAATTACACTTTCATCCTCTAATTATATCATATGGTACCCACGAGGTTCTTATTTAACAAACACTACACATAAATCCCAAATCATTATATGTACATAAAGTGTATAAAATCACTTGTTAAATTGAATTTCGGACAATTAATAAATCATTCAAATAAAAATAATATATATATATATATATATATATTCCGGGTCCTCACATTTTACGCTCCTTAAAATAATTTTGTCCACAAAACTAAAATGTCGCTTAAAAATACTATTCAATCTAATTCAACTCCATAATGCCCAAAGCACACTAGTACTACTACTAAACAAGTTCACAAGACTAGTAAAACATATCGAATCAACTCAAGCATTAACAATGTCAATCTAGTATTTATCACAATTCAATGACTATCAAGTCTAAATGAAATACACAATCAAACCGTAAATAAATGGGAGTATTTCTTCCTAATTTTGTCCTCACGTTCCCAAGTCGAGTCTTGTCACGTCCTCAATTTTAAACATAATAAAATTACACATTCAACATTTATAAAGGCTCACAATCTCACCAAAATTCTCAAAAGGTTCATTGATGAGAGCTAGAGTGAAGCAAGTTTGAAATGGATTACAAAAGAGGTCGTTTCGACTAATGATCATTATCTCCAAAATAAAAAAGGGAGTTAGATAATTTACATCACTTGGATCAAAATAAATAAAGTACAAGTTACAATACATATTTTCAAAAATAAAATATAAAAGATGTTAAGTAACTCCTCCAATGCAACTTTTAAAAGTATGCATGTCAATCCACATATGTCAAGCACCCCATGCTATCACTCCAAGGTTATACCTAAAAAGAAAGAATGGTTGAGCTCGACAGCCCCGTAGAAAAATCTACACATGTATTACATGCATATGACATGATATGATAAGGCATACAAACATCAATATCTATACTAGAGAGAGGAAGTACACGAAAATGGTAATGAGTCAAGAAATGTGCATAAACAACCCACAATATGTTGTGATTCTTCAATTCATCAATTACAATTTCATGAATCACGTGTGTCGTCAATATATTTCCATTAGGTGACAATGTGTCATTCCTGGCATTTTTTTGAATGGGATCAGTTCGTATCAACCTAGCATTCCCGAAGGATTCTAGTTCAAAATCATTCCTAACATTCCCGAAGGATTCCAGTTCATGGTTCTGCCTAGGATTCTAGTACGGTATTCACGTATGTCACGTGTCTCATAACAATTGTGTCATATCGTAAAAATGGACACATGAGTCATAAAGTTCATCATTTTTATCCACCAAGTTTGATATCAATATATGTCATGTGATCCACTTCTTTTGTTCTCATTAATGACATGATACAATGCATAACATGATATAAAACAATAATTAGAAGACAAACATTTTATGTCCACGAAAGAGTAAATTTTAGACTTCATAGAGTTCCAATTTAAGTAGAATAATGCGCCAAAACAAGCGCCCAAGCAAGGCAATACCAATGGAAAGTTTCAAAGTTTAAGGCACCGGTATGCTAAAAAATAAGGCACTGATGTAAGTATACAAAATAAGATGTTGCAAGCTAGAGGCACCGGTGTAAGTATACAGTATGAGATGTTGCAAGGTAGAGGCACCAGTGTAACAAAATCAAGGCACCGGTGTAAGTATACAAAGTTTAGAATTTGTGATACTGAGAAGGGGAGGCACCGGTGTAACAAAAACCTTGATACCGGTGTAAATACTAAAAATCAAGATACAGAAAGCAATTGACACCGGTGCATCAAAAACCAAGGCACCGGTGCATCGTGCACGAATAAGAGCATTTTCAACAGATTTTAACCTTTGAACTAAGGGTTTTCAAATCAAGTTCAAGGCATCAAATAGCAACCAAATCAACTTCTATACGCATAATAAGAATGAAAAATTTCTACCTCGACTCTTGAATGCAAGAATCAAAACTCTAACTTTAAGCCCTAGCTTCCAAATATTGTAGGATGTAAAAACACCTCCTCACCACCGGATATCAACAAAGGGTGAGGGAAATGAGTAGGATCTTGAAGGAATCAAACTTTGGAGTAAGATTTTCGGATGAAATTTTAAGGGATGTAGCTAACTTATGAGGGAGAGAGAGAAATGAATTTGTGTTATGACCAAAACTTTCTCATGATGTTTTATAATCTCATAAGCCAAAATTACACTCACACCCCTAGGCGTCACAACATGCTTCCACAAGTCCCCAAGGTTATCACATTATATTACATTGACCTCAAATCATGTTATCACACCAATTTTCACATACTCCACATTAATAATACTCATTAACCCGTACATTAATATAAAAGTTCAAAATTTTTTAGGTCTTTACAAGTCTTCTTTGCGTTGGTTGCTCCACAATACCCAAACCAATGGTATAGTCTTACCCCTTAACACTTGTTCCCGAGAATCTAGAATACATATCGGCTCCTCTCCATAGGACGCGTCGGCTTCTAGCTCAAGATTGGGCCATTCTAATACGTGTGAAGGATCCGATTCATATTTTCTCAATATCGACACATGAAACATATTGTGCACACCAGACAACTTCAGTGGTAACGCTAAATGGTATGCGACCTCCCCTATCCTCTCGATGATATCAAATGGCTCAATGTATCGTGGAAATAACTTTTCATTTCGCCCAAATCATGATAAATCCCGTCTCGGTGACACCTTCAACAATACATGATTCTCCACCTCAAATGAAAGTGGGCGACGACGACGATCAGCATAACTCTTTTGTCAACTCTGGGCGGTAAGTAATCTCTGACGAATTATCTTAACTTGCTCGGTTGTCTCTTTTTGTGTGGCCAAAAGTCATTGGCGAATCATTTTCATGCTCTCGATAGTCTCTCCAATCAAGTTTGGCTTGACAAAAGTCGTCTCCCCCAATTCAGTCCAACACACGGGTGACCGACGCGGCCTCTCATACAAGGCCTCATAAGGTGTTATCTCAATACTCGACTGATAACTATTATTATACGTGAATTCCACAAGAGGTAAGTGGTCCTTCCAGCTACCTTGAAAATCCATCACGCAAGTCCAAAACATATCCTCTAATATTTAAATCGTCCATTCAAATTGTCCATCTGTCTAAGGGTAATAAGTAGTGCTAAACAAAAGATGGGTACCAAGTGCTACTTACATGCTTTGCCAAAAACGTGTGATAAACCGCGGATCCCTATCAGACACAATAGACACGAAAATTCCATGAAGGTGAATAATCTCCCAAATGTACAAAAGATTGAGTTTCTCAACAGAATCGGTCATTTGAATAGGTAAGAAATTAACAGTTTTCATCAACGATCAACAATCACCCAAATTGCGTCATGTCCTTTCTGTGACTTCGATAAACTTGAAACGAAATTCATAATGACATTCTCCCACTTCCACTCCGCCACAGGCAGTGGTTGCAACTCTCCACTGGGTCGTTAATGTTCTGCTTTCACTTGTTGACATGTAAGACATCGTGCTACAAAATTAACCACGCCGCACTTCATCCCGGGCCACCAAAATTGTCAACGAGAGTTATGATACATGCTTGCTCCTTAAACATGTCAAGAATGCTTGCTAAGAAATGGTGTA